>APFE031479252.1:1517-24435 GCA_000404065.3 Pinus taeda
GGATCTCTGTGATGAGGGATCCATATATAGATGATTACAGAGAGGTGAGTCATCTTCTGGGATCTTGCTTAGTGTCCTCTCTTTGATATTTCCTGCTTCCACCTGGAGAATGATGATCTCTTACTCATCCCTGGTTGAAAATAGAGAGGCAAGTGTCAGAGGGGAAGCTTCTGGATCCCATGATCTTCCACCTCGCATTTTGTCCCTGCCATTTGTCCATTCCCGACCATCGCACCCTACAGAGGAGCAATTCAGTATGCATCGCACCTTGTACACTGGGAAGGTGATATGCATCGCACCCTCTGCACTGAGCTTTAAGTATGGTCCAGTTTTGACCATTTATGAGCAGTTTTCAGTGGAGAACTTCTGAGAGATGATATAATCAGTTGACCTTGTTCCTTTAGGCAGTGAAGCAACACTTTTAGGGACTTAGGAGCCCTCAGTTTATGGACATTTATGACTGGGGTTGAAGTGCCCAAAAATGTCTATAACACGCATTCTCCAATATCTTATTGAAAGCCTCAACTGTTCCATTGGCCTGAGGATGATATGGTGTACTTTTCTTATGGAAAGCCTGGAACTCTTCTGTCAATGCATTGAACATTTCATTGAGAAAATGCATACCACGATCGCTCATCAATATCTTCAGACAACTGAACCTAGTCAACACATTTTCAAACAAAAAATTTGTCGTTGTTGCCCCTGTACAGTCCTTCACAGGCTATGCCTCCACCCATCTGGTCAGATATTTGGTCGCGGTGATGATATAATGCACACCTGTTTTCTTGCTTGGGGTGTAGAATTTCCCACTATAGATCACCAGATAATGCGATATACTAAAGCAAAATACTTGATCTACTTCTACAAACAAACTTGCGGAAGGTTAATTGATTTTGAGCAAGATCAAATAGAACACATATAACAGAGAATGAGAAATCAATCACACATGAACACAGAAGAATACTATGGGGAAAACCTCAGCTAAAAACCCCAATCTCTGTATTACCATACAAGTGGAAATATGTCTTGATTACACAAAGCTTTAGCTCACAAGCTATCTAGCTCTTAGTACAATCCCTCAATTTTGCTCATAGACTGAATAGACACAACATATGCCTTCCTCCAGTCCTCCAAGCCTCCTATTTCCTTGCGCAATTTCTCCTGGGTCCTCTGGCTGCCACCTATGTGAATTCTCCTCTCACACAACTCACCAAACTTAGAAGTAACTGCGCAATCTCCAAGGAAAGAATTCCTTCTACATGCAAGAGATATCCTCAATGGAATATTCCTGCAACTGATAGTACAATGTCCCATCATCTGATCTCAACTGGGTCTCTAAATGAACTGACATGCATGAGCTATTTATGAGAGAATATTCAGTTATCTGAAGTACAGTAGTTACATGCATGTATGCATTAACTAGCTGAACTCACAATCAGTTCCACAATTTGTTGGAAGTAATCTAACTAGACTTAACTTAATTAACTGAGCTAACTAATTACAACTCAAAGTACAACTCATCTTGATCACTTTAATTAAGGGATAACTTCATCAATCAAAGGGAAAACTGTTGCATGTCTGCACATAGACTTCATGTTTGATTTTCTCCAACTAATTAAATCAAGATGAATTAATTAATTATTTTTCAAACAGCTGCTAAGATCAAATTTGAATTTTAATTCTCAATTTTAGTTCAGGGACTAACTAAAATTGGAATGTATCCTGAAATGCTATTTATAACAATGCTATTTTTAGCACTTCTATATTTAGCATTTCTTGTTGTTATTTTCGACACTCCCTCTGAACAAGAAAGGGATTATCTGTCACCCGAATCCTGTCTCTGTGGAACTCGAATTTGCATTTTGACAATGCCTTAGTCAAAATATGTGCATCTTGTTCCTTGGTCAAAACATACAGCAACAACATGATCCTCTTCACCACACAGTCTCGAAGATGATGATACCAATATCGATGTGCTTGGACCTGTCATGAAGTACTGGATTCTAAGAGAGTTTGATACAACTCTGATTATTGCAATAGATCATAGTTGGATCCATCCTCTAACCAAACAATCCAAATATAATTTTCTACATCCAAATGGCCTCACATGCTGCCTGACTGTCAGCCATGTATTCAGCCTCTGCTAAGCTAAGTGCAACTGACCTTAGTTTCCTGCTCTACCAAGAAACTGCAGCTGAACCAAGGTTGAAAATTTGTCCTAAAGTGCTCTTCCGATCTGATGGACTCCCTGCCCAATCTGCATCTGTGAAGCCCTGAAGCTTCACTCCCTCTGTCCATCTGTACCACAATCCATACTGAGATGTGCCTTTGAGGTATCTCAGCACATGCTTCGCTGCCTTCCAAAATAGCTTGGTAGGCTGAACCATAGCTTGACTCAGCTGGTTCACCACAAAGCACAAATCTGGTCATGTGTTCACTAAATACATCAAAGAACACAAAAGCTTCTGATAAACAGTAGCAGCTACTACCTCACCTAAAGTAACATCCTCCTTCCTCTAGTTATCTGCTAGAGGAGTCTGCATGGGCTTGCACTTCTCCATGTGGAATCACCTGAGTATCTCATTAGCATTCTTTCCTTGAGACACAAACACTTCCCCACCCTTTTGCCACACTTCCATGCCTAGAAGGTAGTGCATAAGACCCATGTATTTCATCTCGAACTCTCTTGCAAGGTCCTCCTTGCAAGACTTGATCAAATGATCATCACCTGTAAATATTAGATTATCAACATAAAGAACAATGATCAATGGCTTACCTTCTACCGTGATGTGGTAAAGGTTCACATCTACTTCACTCTTTGTGAAGCCCAACCTGGTGAAATAATTGTCGATCCTGGTGTACCAAGCACGAGGTGCTTGCTTCAGCCCGTACAAAGCTCTCTTGAGTCAAGACACATGCGACTCATGATTGAGGGTCTCAAAACCTTCCGTCTGCTCAATGTACACCTCTTCCTTAATCTTGCCATTGAGGAACGTAGTCTTCACATCCATCTGATGGATTTTCCAACCCATCTAAGCTTATAGTGCCAACATCTATATGATAGATGACTACCTTGCTATAGGAGCAAAAGTCTTATCATAGTTGATCCCCTCGACCTGTGAGAAACCATGGGCAACAAACCTTGCCTTATGTTTCTCAACACTGTAATCAGCTGCTTGCTTTACCTTGTAAAGCCATCGGGAACTCACTACTAACTTGTCCTCTGGTCTTGGGACAACATCCCAAACACTGTTCCGGACGATGGAGCCATACTCCACCATACCATCAACCCAAACTAGCTACTGCACTACTTCCTCAAAGGATGAAGGTTCAGTCTCTGCACACTCCCCAACCAAGGCCATGTATCCAGTGTACCGCTGGGGTGATCTCCTCTGTCTGCACTGAGAGGATGGCTGTCCCACATTCTCTCTCGCATCCATCACCAATCTGTCAGCTTCCCTTGAGCGTTTCCGCCAATCTTTGGAAGACTCTACATGATTGGATGTCTCCACTCCTGGATCCTCTACATGCGGGTGCTCTGTTAGGGCCTAAATCTATCTCAGGTTGAGAAAGGCAGGTCTAGGGTAACATCAAACCATGCTTAACCTGGTAGCTAGCTCTACCAGCTCGAGAGAGGGTTCTCTCCTTATCAATCTCATTGAAAATATATCAAGGAAAGCTTGAGATGACTGATATAAAAAACTAATTTTAGGCTAGGTATTTTCTCAGATGAATCTTTTTGAATTTAATGGTTGGGTTGTTGGATCATATGGGGAAGGCAGCTTTGGCTCCGGGAAATCAACACAGATTTGCAGAGGTTTCTGTGGGGCAATGTAGGCAAGTGTTTTAGCACTTAGAAATGAATGTGATGGTGAGTCTAAAGACTGGTGAGGAGCTGGAGAGGGCATGCAAAAGTCATGAGTCCTCTTCAAACAGTAGAAAACATGTAAAACTAAATAAACCGCAAGGCAGAGCACTGAAGCATCAACGAATTCTACCTTTTACACTTGATTCATTTAGCTATGCAGAATAAAAGAGATGATGGAACATATAAACATAAGATCACTAAATAACTAAGAAGGAAACTATGCTAATTCACATTACCACAAGAATCCCACAAAATGCTGCAAAACCCTAGTTTATTTCCTTGCCAAACTACATAAGTGATGTACAATAGTGCTCAATGCATCTACAAGAGTCCAACCTTTACAAATGACTGAAAAAACACATGATATAGACCTCCAAACCACCTGTGCTATCCATCAGGGGTCGAATCCATGAGAAGAGGGGTGGTTTCAACCATATCTAAAGTAGAAACACAAAAATAGGCTGTGGAACAACTTGCCTCTTAAACCTAGGAAACTGATTCATTCATCTCCAAACCACCCACAACTGATGTATCTACCCTATCAAGTCAATTTTTCTCATTTTTACATCATAGTACATCAATTTACATCATCTCACACCATGAATTTGACCATAAGATAGAAAAATTCAAACTGGAAGAAAACTAGGCGAAAAACAAAGTTTTTGAGCAAAATTGGCACTTTTTCCTCCTGTCTGTAGCGCCACTTTTTCTGTGCGTAGTGATTTTTCCCAGCTAAAGTTGGAGGCCTTCCCCTTCACCAAATTTGCTCCACGTTGGCTTTTTGGAAAGATATGTCTGTCTACTTTCTCAAACAAGTCGAATTGTTGAATTTGGTGCCCATTTACCCCTCCAAAATTGCAATCTCCCAGGACTGCTTCCTGTGTGGCCAAAAAGTGGCAGAGAGGGCATTTTTTGGTTGTTTTTGGCCCTTTTGGAGGTCCAAAACTTGTCAAAATTTCCTATTAATTTTTGAGCATGCATAAATTTTCATAAGGAATCCAAAAATGCCAAGTTTTCTTTAAATGAAGGTCCCTATCAAAAGCGAGCATAGGTGGCGCTACGCACTGGCTGGAAAAACCTGTTTTTCCCTGAAAAATTAAACAAATGTCAAAAATTTCACCAAATTTCTTGAAATTTGGCATGAGTGATTTATGTCAGGTGCTATGCTGGGCCAATGAAGCTTCAACCAAGATTTGGAGCTCATCTTGCTCTCTTTTGATCCTCAAGGCCTTCCTCAACCTTGCCTTAAGCTTCCTCCTTATATTGCAAATTTTGTTTTCGAGTCATATAATGATATGACATGTGCCGGAGAATTCTATTGTCCCTGTTGGCCTTGTTTATCAACCCCTAAAGATGCATGTTGACCCTCTCAAGCCAATTTTCCCGGTCATGTTCAATATCTTGCTCAATGGAAGTCAAAGTGACATGGTCCTCTTTGTCATTTTGCCTCTTCAGTTTCAACATTTCAAGCTCCATTAGGCTTTGCTTATCCTCCAACTGTTTGTTCTTTGTATTGTTCATCATATATATCATCCTCGTCCATCTTCTCTTTTCCTTTACTTTGCTACTTATGTCTCTCCATGGAACTATCCTGAGGGTGTCCTCCTCAGACTCATCCTCATTGTCTCTTTCCATTGCTTTTTATAGCTGTGAACACTTGTGGTGAATGAAGTGTGGTGAATGAAGAGATAGGGTGAATGGATATAAGATGAGTATGAAGAGATTTAATAGGAAACTAGGTGAGAGTGAATAGGGGATGGGATTTTAGTGAGTGAGTAGGGTTTGGGAATAGGGAGTAGGGTTTCAGGATAGTGTAGGGTTTTGGGGTGTATATGTAGGTTTTGGGAATTGGGAAAAATGTATGAAGGAATGATGTTTAGGGAATGACATATGAGGGGATGGGGTTTAGGGAACCACGAATAAATGATATAAGACAATAGTAATGAGTTAGCTTTTAAAATATATGAGAATTTAGCGACAATTAGGGTATGATTTTTTTTAAGAGACAAAACCACCAAAGACTGATGCAACAACCTCTTTTCAACAAGACAATTTTCCTTCATGTTAAATTTTAATAGAGGGGCAGGATGGTGAGGTTTCAAATGCTAAGGTTCTAGCCGGAACCAGGTCCAGACTGAACAAGAGTTAGGTTTTACCTTGGGAGCGTCGATCGGAAGTCGAACGTACGACGCGCAGGGTCACAGTGGTTAGCAATAGGAGAATGGGCAGCTGGAGGTTATTCATTGCACAGGGTGGACAACTGGGGACAAAGGGTAAAAGTCTCTGTTGAATTAGAAAATTCATTTGACTCCTGTGCTGGCAGAAAACCGTTTCGGCGAACATCCCTGAGACTGCACAGTAACCATGGTTAATTCAAACGAGCTTGTGGATCTGGACCCGGTTATGGAGGATATCCTGTCGGTTTGGGGAAAAGACCCGACAGCAAAGAATATTGAACATTATTTTGGTGCTGCAGGGAATTTCAGATCCGGAACCCTCTCGCCGGAATCGCTCAGGATCAACCAATCTTTTCTTCAATTGACTCAGGGTTATGATGAAAACGCTCTGTTTCATCAGGATCTCCAAGCCTTTCAGCAGCCGGCCAAACCAGGGGAGGATTCTTTGCATGCAATTTTCCATCACCCGAGCCAAGGAAACAAAGGAAAATTGCTTGCAGTGGAGCCAGTTCTATCTGGGGGATTAGAAGACATAGTAAATTTCATTGCTTGCTCCGAACAGAAGGGTGAAAAGAGGGCAGGAAGAGTTTCAACGGTAACAAGGGCATCCATCGGAAAAGAACAGGGCACCTCAAAGGGGAATGGAGGATGACCGGAAGATGAGTCCGAGTTTACTACTGATCTGCAAAAGGCCATGCATGCAGAAGCCCCAGTTTTTCAGGTAAATCAACAATCCCCTGCCAATTTCATTCGGGAATCTTTGGCTTTTCTGATTACAGATAGCCCCGAGACTGGGCTCACACAAACAAACCCTAGTTTAGAAGGGGCCGATTTAAATAGGGAGGCAAGGGAGGAAGACATCGGGGGAAAGAAAAAAGGGGAGAAGTGGAAAAAACAAAGACTTATTTGCCAACAGGAATTGGAAGGGAACCTGGTTTTGGGTATGGAGGTGAGTATCGAGGAAGCTTTGGAGGTGGCAGAATGCACAGTGGTGGGTAGGGCGAGAGGGAAGAAATTTTCCTCTAGCTTTATCCAAGCTTGGGGAGAAAAGAATTGGCAGACAGATCAAGAAAGGGCTTTCGAAGCCTCAACCTTAGCGTAGGGATGGTTTATGCTTCGTTTTGAGAACAAAGAGGTAGCTGACTGGGTGATTGAAAGAAATTGGGTTATTGGGAACATTCATGTTCTCATGAAAAAATGGACACCTTTGTTCGATGCCGTTCACGAAAAAATGGATGTCTTCCCGGTCTAGGTCAGGGCACCTGGTCTGCCTTCATTTTTATGGACCGAGTCAGTGTTTAAAGCCATAGGGGATAGATTGGGTAACTATCTGGGAGCCGACATGTCCTTTCTGAAAAATCGGAACAAAGCCATGGCGCGGATACTAGTCAGTCTAAATCCCGGTGAAGGACTTGCAAAGAAGATAAATCTGCAATACAAAGACCTAGTCTTTGAACAGATACTGGATTACGAATACTTGCCTTTCATGTGCCACAGATGCCACGAATACGGTCATCTGGCCAAGGAATGTCCCCTAGGAAGACGAAGGCGGCGATTCCAAAGGGTTACAACTCAGCGGGAGACTGTTTACAGTCCAAGCCATCTTTCTCAGGGACAGGAGTCCCTAGCAGAATAGATAAGTGTAGATATGGAGACCGCGGCCCACATGGAAGTGCAGCTGCCGCAATCAGCTCAACGGGCTCCATTGTCCACCAGCACGGATAAAGTTTTGGATTTGGAGACCACCCCAGCAAAAGCGGAGCTCTCCGAGGGGACAACATAGCCTAGCGAAGGAGCAATGGGTATGTGCTTAGATTCAATCCCACCTCCTATTCAAAATTCTGAATCTATGGAAGTTTGTTTGGGCCGAAATTCTCCCTGTAATCATGTCTTTTCTAATAAAAATGATAGCATAAAAATACATGATGAAACCATTGAGGGAACTGGAATTGAAGTCATATCGGCTGCTATGCCCTCCCTAGACTTGAACTGTGAAGGTGTATCTCTTGAACCTGGCCCCTCGGCCCTTCACCCATCATGCCCTTACAACCTCATATCCCTTGACAGTAAGCCTGTTATCTCAGATTCTGTAGGTGGTATTGGCTCGCTTCCCCCCCAAAGTCAAAAAAGGAAAAAAAGAGGTTGAAAATCCAACCTTTCCATGGCTTAGATAAAAGCAAAGTTTGATGTAGCAGATGGAAAACAACAGTCTATCACCGGGGCTCTTAGAGTAGTGCAGGCCCCTGAAGATGTTGTAAAATGATCTTGACCTCTTGGAACTATAGGGGTTTAGCGAGTAAACCCAAAAAACTGGCCATTCGGGAGATGTTTCAAAATTCAAAAATAGACATCCTCTTTCTCCAGGAGACCCTTGGAAATGGAGTTGAAGTGGAGACCACGTTAAATGCTCTACTTCCAGGTTGGAAATTCTCAGCAATTGACTCCGAGGGTCACTCAGGAGGTTTGGCAATAGGCTACAGGGAAGGAAGAATTGAGGTTTGGAATCAGTGGGGGATGAAATAGGTGATGGGAATGGAAGTCCAGTCCACGGATTTTGCCTTTCCCCTAACCATCTGCAATGTTTATGGCCCCTGCTAGGATAGGGTGGCCTTCTGGAACGATCTGATGTCAAAATCGTTCTTGAAGGGCAAAGACTTGGTGTTGGGAGGGGATTTAAATTTCTCTATAGGTAGAGCGGAGGCATGGGGCCCTTCGGCTAGGGAAGATCCCCTGTCAGATTATTTCTTAAATATGTTTATTGTCAACAATCTAATCGACATAAATTTTCTCAAACTAAAGCCGACTTGGAGAAACAGAAGAGCAGGGGATGCTAGAGTGGCAAAAAGGCTGGATCGTTTCCTCATTAATGATGAGTTAGCGTCCAGGATTCCTATGTTTCGGCAATGGATAGAAGAAGGAGGACTCTCAGATCACTTCCCAGTTTTCTTAGAATTCTCCATTCCCCCTCCAAAACCACCTGCTCCTTTTAAGTTTAATTCTTCCTGGTTACAAGATGAGTCCTTCAAAAATCTCTTCAAGCAAACATGGAAGCACCCTGAAGTCGGCGCCAATGAGGACAAAGGCTTCTTGTTTATGGAAAATCTGAAAAGACTGAAGAAAGCCACCATAAGCTGGGCAAGGGCTAGGAAGGAAGCCCAGAATGAGGACTTTAATAAGATAAGTGAGGAGCTAAAAAAGCTGGAAAGCATAGAGGAGGATGGATATGCTTCTCAGGCTTCAAAGGATAGAATTCTTCACCTGGAGAAACTCAAGAATCAAATTCTTCTGGCTAAAGAAGAGGAATGGAGGCTAAAGAGTAGAGCAATATGGCTAAAAGATGGAGATGAAAACACCAGATTTTTCCACAACTATGCTAAAGGGAGAAAGTCAGCAAATACTATCTGGTCCATAAAAAATGAAGAAGGAAGGGAGATGCAGACTTTTAAATCCTTTTCCGAGTTAGGACAAAGACACTTCCAAAACCTATTTGCAGATCCAGGAGAGACTACAATTGCTGAGGTAATAAAGACTGCTCAATGTTTTTCAAGGTTCCTTGAGGAGGATGAAGCGGAGGATCTAATTGCCAGGTAACCAAGGAGGAAGTAGAATCAACAATAAAATCCATGGCTAGAGAGAAAAGTCCTGGGCCAGATGCATGGTCCATTGAACTTTTTCTCCACTTCTTTGACCTAATAGGAGCAGAAATCACAGAAGTCGTGGAGGAATCTAGGAAAAAAGGTGAGGTCTATAGCCCTTATAATGCTACTTTTATAGCTCTCATCCCAAAGAAGGAAGCTCCTGAAAGTTTTGAGGATTTCAGGCCAATCTCGCTATGTAACAGTATTTATAAAATCATAGCAAAGGTGATAGCGAATAGAATCAAACCAATTTTGTCGCGGCACATTTCAATGGAGCAATTTGGATTCTTATCGGGAAGACAAATTCATGAAGCCATTGGTGTTGCTCAGGAGGTTATGCATAGTGTCAGACAGAAGAATAAGAAGGGTGCTGTCATAAAAATCGATTTATCTAAAGCATATGATAGAATAAACTGGTTATATATCAGGTTGCTTCTAACTCATCTTGGTTTTAAAACAGATTTCATCAGCTAGATCATGGGATGTATCTCGAACGTTAGTTATGCCATTCTTATCAATGGAGCAACTTCTTCTTTCTTTAAAGGACAACGGGGCCTGAGGCAGGGGTGTCCCTTGTCCCCTCTTCTTTTCTTGTTGGTTGCAGAAGGCCTAAGTCAGCTGATCCATAAGGCCAGAAGGGAGGGGAAGGTAAAAGGTATTGAAGTAGCTACTAATTTATTTATCTCTCATCTCCTTTTTGTCGATGATATCTTGATCTTCACAAATAGTGAGCAAATTGAAATAACGGAATTAAAGAACATTCTAGATCTGTTTATGAAAGCAACAGGCATCCAGATAAACTCCAGGAAATCCCAGCTGATAATGACAGGTATAACTACTCAGGAGAGGGCTCGGTTACACTCCTTTTTCCCTTTCCAGCCTAGTACTTTGGAAATCCCTTTCAAGTACTTAGGTTTCTGGCTAAAACCAAATGCATACAAGAAGGAGGATTGGAACTGGCTGATTGCAAAAATAGAATCCAGAATCTCTCATTGGAGCTTCAAATGGCTCTCAAGAGCGGGGAGATTGACCCTTATAAAATCAGTGCTTCTGGCCATTCCAGTCTATTGGGCGGCATTAAGCTGGGTCCCAAAGGGCATCCTGGAAAAGATCAGAAGAATATGTAGTAGATTCTTATGGGATGGCTCAAAGGAAACTTCGGTGCTACCATGGGTGGCTTGGGACAAAGTGGCAAGGTCAAAGGAATGGGGAGGTTGGGGGATAAAAAGTCTTCCCGATTTTAGTTTCTCTCTGGCAGCTAAATCGGGATGGAGACTTATAAAGATGGAAAATCTATGGACCAGAGTGGTAAAAAGAAAATATATAGACCCTGTCCCATTGGAAGATTGGATAAGAAACCCGGTCAAGAACAAGCAGAATGTTTCAGTGATATGGAAGGAAACGGTGGAATCATTCAAGGTAATTGAACAAGGATTGGCATGGAAGATTGGGAATGGCAGGAATCTGAAGATTGGAAAAGATCCTTGGATAGGATGTAATGAAAACTATGCTTTATCACCTGGCTTAATCAGGAACTTAGAAGAAAAAAACATTTTTTCCCTAGATCAGATTGAAAAGGTGGGTCAATCAACCATGTGGGGTCAGGCATGGAAAGATGGGGACGACCTTGAGCTGGATAAAAAGGTGGTGGAATGAATGGCATTCTTTCACCCAAGAACTTATTCGCTCCAATGTCAAGCTTAAAGACAATCCAGATAGTTTGATTTGGGCCCACGGAGAAACTGGAGATTATTCTCCAAAAGACGGATATAAGTTCATTCTATCGAGGAAGGGATGGGAGATCCCGAATGGTGGTCGAAACACATTTGGAAGCTAAAATGTCCAGCAAAGGCCAGACTCTTTTTCTGGTGTCTACTAAGAAGGAAAATCCCAACCTAGGACATTCTTCAGTCGAGGTTCATGCATGGTCCTGGGAGGTGCACACTTTGCAAAGATGAAGCGGAAACAATCAATCACCTATTTCTAAATTGCATTGCATCAAAGAATATTTGGGGGGAGGTAGAGAAACTGATGAACAAAAAGTTTGAATGGGGCAATGGGAACCTGGATGAGGCCTGGTCTAAATGGTGGCATCAATATCCGGAATGGAACATGAGAAATCTCTCGCCCATCATCTGTTGGGGTGTTTGGCTTGCCAGAAACAGAAGTATTTTTCAAGATAAGGAAACCCCGCCAAATATCACTACCATCCAAGCGGTATCTATCTACACTTCTATCTCGGAACCAGAGGAGAAAAAATCCCAAAATGAAAATAAGACTATGCAAATCAAAGAAGGCATTCCCTGGGCATTTTTTGATGGCACCTCACAAAATAACCGGGCAGGAGCAGGTATTATCATCCATATTAATGCAAACCATTCCCTCAAAGCCTCAGTTGGGTTGGGGTCAGGAACAAACAATTTTTCCGAACTGTCAGCACTGAGACTCCTTCTATGATGGCTAATTCAAAGAAACACCTTCACAATTTAGGTCTTTGGAGACTCTCTCAATGTTATAAATTGGGTCAACGGAAAAAGCACATGCAAAAACCAAATTCTGAAACCCATGCTGGAAGAACTACAGGTATTAAAATCATATTTTAACAACTTCTCTCTATGCCACATCTACAGGGACAACAATGAACCCGCGGACAAGCTTTCTAAGGAAGGTTTGCAGCAAATTTTGGGAGGTTGGAAAATAGTGGAAGATCGCCAAGGACAGGTCCTAACATCATAGCTACCGCCATATGCATAATCTACAACTGTTGTTTTTACATATCTTTTTTTCCTTTTTGTTTACATTCACAGGTTTTTAAATCAGACATATATTACAGACTTTTAATCTTTTTGAATATGCACCTGGACATGATGGTTTACTTGCTTTATATGGGTTGTTTTCCTCTCTGTTGAGAAGACCCAAATGAGATGATGTTTTATGTTTAAACTGCCTCTCTTGGGGAGGACATTTTTGATCATGGCTGTTATTCAAAAAACAGCTGACAAAAGTTTTATATGCAGCAGTGTTTTGTTCTGATGAAAGTGGAACAAAATGATAGTTAGGATGGCTTTTATTGATTGCATGGTCAATCAATCAGCATTATTGGAAATGCTCAGCATATGCAATGTAACTTTTTATTTTCTTAATAAAAAGTTCACTTTTTCTTCGGAAAAAAAAAAAAAAAAAAAAAACAACCTCTTTTCAACAAGAATGATGGTGTAATTACTTGCAAAGAGGCAATAGAGAAGTTTTGAGGTAATTTGGTGCAATTTGAAATTATTTTTAGCCCAAATTCCAGGTGTGTAGCACACTTTGTATGCGTAGCGCCTGTTCAAAACTCAGTGTAAAACCTGCTCCAGGTGCGTAGTGCCAATTCTATGCGTAGTGCCCGCTGACAGTTGCATAGTGCTTTTTGCAGGACAATTTTGGAGAGCTTCTTGGAGTCAAAATTGGGCATGCCATAGCACTTTGGAAATCTTATCGAGTCTAATTTCCAACATAGCTTTAATTTTTCAATTTGGAGTTCAGTTTCCCTGTAAAAAGTCAAATCTCCAAAGACTAGCCAAAATGTGAAAAATGAGGCTGCCTAAATGCAGAGTGCTGTTGCAGTCAACGTTTGAAGTTCTTTCTCAACTCCAAATTGAACTCAGGATAGCTCATTGGAAATCTCTCTCTATTTGGATATCATTTCACTCATAAAGCAAGTCATTTGGCCAACCAAGCTAGGAGAAATCTTGATTTTCCCAAGGCCACTCTAGAAGTACAACAACCCTCCTGAGGCAATGTTACTTTTGACATTTCTCTAAAACCATGACACCTGTGTAAAAATGAAGGAGTTTTTTCTTCTTTGGGCTATTGTGGACAAAAATTTCTCTCAGTTTTGTCAAATTCATCTTCTATTTCTCAGAAACATCATTTGAGTAAAACCTACCCCGATGTGTGGAATAGGGGATTTGTCGAAATGAAGTGAAATGAAGGGGATAAGGGGCTTCTCAATTCTTGAGAAAATTTTGGGAAGTAGGGAGGGATATTAGAAAATAGGGGAAAGTGGAATTTCAAAGATTGAGTGAGGGGAAGGGGTCCAAAAGGGAAAAAGACAGGCCTAGTCTAGAAAATTGTCAAATTGTAGCAAGAAACTAGGGTTTGTGTGAAAATGAGGAATTTGAGGGATATCAATGAAGGGAAGTGTTGAATAAGGTACATTAAGGATAGGGGAAGGTGTTTTAACATTAGGACACAATTTTTGTTGATGATTTGACCATCCAAGAGAAATTACCTTCAAAACCCTAGGAGAGGGAAATGAGTCTTACCCAAGCACAACTGAAACACGAACAAGGTGTAAAATGACCCATTGGAACCTAAAATGATGATGACCACCCTTTGAATGATGGTACACTCAGCTGAATGGTGACATGGACTGACATTTGGAAAACTTTGGAAGGAGTGAAAACAAACCCTAGACCTAATACCTAGTGACCAAATTTCACTTGAAGACTCACTGAAATGACAAAATTTGACCTTGACACCTTAAAATAATTATGTAAGAGCATGTTTGATCACTGGAGGAAGGCTTCAAAGATTGACACTAACATGCTCCACATCAATCTGAGGCTCCTCCTCCTTAGGAACCAAAAGTTCCTCCTCTACATGCAACTTGAGCTCCCTCTCAAGGGAAACTCGCATGGCTTTCTGCTCGTCGAACTTTAGATCTCTACATACCACTGTCTTATGACTGGTAGGCAAGAACACCCAATAGTTGTGGGGTATATTAGTGTACCCCACAAGTATCCCCAACTCAGTTGTTGGCTCTAGCTTCTTCTGGGCATCATTGGTCACATGGTAATAAACCGATGATCTAAATATCCTAAAGTGACTCACATCTGGTCTCGTCCCAGAAAAGGCCTCCACTAGTGTCTTCATTCCCAGTATACGATGCGGGCTTCTATTCTGCAAGTATACTAATGTATTGCATGCCTCAGCCCACAAATGAAGTGGTAGGATTTGGTCATGCAGCATCGCCTGAGCTGCTCCCACAATTGATCTATTCTTCCTTTCGACCACCCCATTCTGCTGTGGGTTATGGGGTGCCGTCAACTCCTGTTTAATTCCTTCTACTACACAGAAGTACTTAAACTTTTGGAGACATACTCTCCACCACTGTTGCTTCGCAAGGCCCTTATTTTCTTTCCAGATTCTTTCTCTATCAAGGCTTTGAACTCACAAAACTTTGAGAAGGTTTGATCCTTCTTCTGCATGAAGTAGATCCAACATCTATGAGAAAAATCATCAATAAAAATAACATAGTACCTTTGTTTAGCGGTGGAGGCTGTAGAGAATGGCCCACACACATCTGTATGAACTCACTCTAGGATTGTTCCAGCTTTACTGTCTCGATCCTGAAAGGAATATTTTACATACTTACCCAAGGTACAACCTTTTCATGTATCCACTTGCTCCAGTTTTCCCTTGGGAAGTCTAGTAGAAATCTGCTGCATGATCTTCAAGGCCCCATGGTGCAAGTGGCCCAATCTTCTATGCCATAGCTTGCCAACATCTTGGCTCTGCACCAATTCTACTTTGGAACTCAATGCAACACAGTCATCTACCTCTAGCTTGTAGAGATTCTTTACTCAAATCCCAATCCTCTTGGTCTGTCCAGTGTCGATATGCCTCAAGAATGCCTTTCCTTTACTAAAGACTACATCATAGCCTTTGTCTTCTAGCATAGTGACAGATACAAGATTCTTCTTCAGACAAGGCACATACTTTACATCAGCCAGGGTGAGAGGAGCTCCATGCTCCCTTTGAAACACAACCGTACCCTCACTTGAAACATGGTACTTTCCATCATTGCCCATCTTGATGAACATTTGGAGTTCCTTGTCCTCCAAGGTACTAAAACGATTCTTGTCGTTGGTCATGTGGAATGAGGTTCCACTGTCCAGGTACCAAACACACCCCACCATCGATGAAACCATGCATGCGATGAGGGTGAAATCCAATTCGGACTATGAGGCCAGTGCCTCACCATCTGATCCCTTCGAGGATCCCTTCTTGGATTTCTTCTATGGACAATTTGTAGCATAATGGCCCACTTCATGACAGTGAAAGCATCGCACTTTTGATTTGTTAATCTTCTTCCCACCATGGGAAGAACTCGATTTGGAATGGGACGCCTTCCCTTTCCCTTTCCTAGCCTTACTTGCTAAGGCTAGATTTTCTTCATCATCTTTCTTTGATGAAGATCCATCTTCGGTGCTTCTCCTTATCTGCTCCTGCATCAGATTTGACCAAAGTCGTTCCCAATCTGGCAGTTTCTGTCTTCCATTTACTGAGTCTTGGTAGTTATGCCAACTCTTAGGAAGACTGAGGAGAGCATGAATCACCATGTCATCATCGGCTGTTGTGATCCCTACACTTCCAAGATCATCCTTGCAGGTGGTGAGCTTGTTCAGACATGTAGAGACCGAGTCACCCTTTTCACACTTGATTTTCTAAAGCTTGTCTTTGAGTGCCAACTTCCTGTGATTGTTTCTGTTCTGATATATATCCTTCAATGTTTTCCACATTGAAAATGATGTCTCCTTCCCATGGAGACTCGAGACAATGTGGTCTCGAACTCCCTCCAAAAGAATCCTCCTCGCTCTAGCCACACATTTCTTCCATTCCGCTAATTCTTGGGCATTAGCAGCTACTGGCTTGGGGACTTCTTGATCAATGAAGTCCTTCAAATCATTGTCCTCTAATACCACTTCTATGTGATCCTTCCAGGCTATATAATTCGCGCTGCCATTCAGGGCATACTCGAGTCTTAAACCGTTAAATGCCATTGGTGAAATTTGAGATGTGATAAGAATTCGATTTCTATAATCAGGAACTTCAAGCTTCGAACTTCTCCCTTCTTTGTATACTATTTTTTGTTTTGATCACCTTTGATATGCTACCATGTAGAATTTCCCATTATAGATCACCAGATAATGCAATATACCAAAGTAAAATACTTGATTTACTTCTATAAACAAACTTGTGGAAGCTTAATCGTTTTTGAGAAAGATCATATAGAACACATATAACAGAGAATGAGAAATCAATCACACATGAACACAGAAGAATACTCTAGGGAAAGCCTCAGCTAAAAACCCCGATCTTTGTATTATCATACAAGTGGAAATATGTTCGAGTTACAAAAAGCTTTAGCTCATAAGCTATCCAGCTCTCAGTACAATCCCTCAATGCTACTTATAGACTGCATAGACACAACATATGCCTTCCTCTAGTCCTCCAAGCCTCCTACTTTGTTGCGCAGTTTCTCATGGGTCCTTTGGCTGCCACCTGTGTGAATTATCCTCTCGCACAACTCACTAAACTCAGAAGTAACTGCGCAATCTCCAAGGAATGAATTCCTTCTGCATGCAAGAGATATCCTTAATGGAATATTCCTACAACTGATAGTACATTGTCCCATCATCTGATCTCAACTAGGTCTCTGACGGAACTCACATGCATGAGTTATTTATGAGAGAATATTCAGTTATCTAAAGTACAATAGTTGCATGCATGCATTAACTAACTGAACTCACAATCAGTTCCAAAAACTGTTGGAACTAATATAACTGGACTTAACTTAGTTAACTGAGCCGATTAATTAAAACTCAAAGTACAACTCATCCTAATCACTTTAATTAAGGGATAACTTTCTCAATCAAAGGGAAAACTGTTGCATGTCTTCACATAGGCTTTTCATGTTTGATTTTCTCCAACTAATTAACTCAAGATGAATTAATTAATTATTTTTCAAACAACTGCTAAGATCAAATTCGAGTTTTAATTCTAAATTTTAGTTTAGGGACTAACTAAAATTGGAATGTATCCCAAACTGCTATTTATAGCAATGCTATTTTTAGCACTTCTATATTTAGCATTTCTTGTTGCTATTTTCAACATGGGGGTTGAATTGGTCCTACAAAATCAATTTCCCATTTTTCAAATGGCTACAATGACACCTATGAATTCAAAGGATGCTCATCCCTTCATGATGGTCTGCTCGTTCTCTCACATGCATTGCATGCCCTATAATATACTTTAGAATCTTTATGCAGCGTCGACCACCATAACCCATCGCACAAAATCTTCTGCACTATTACTTTTCCTGCATGATCTCCTCCCATAGCTCCTTCATGGGATTCCGCGAGGATACTATTTCGCTCAAAATTAGGCACATATTGTCGAAGTATCTCATCTGATCTCATTTGATACAAATGGCCTATAATGACTGAAAAGTTTGCGGTACGCACCACCAATTCTTTCTTCTGCTGACTGGTGTAACCTTCTAGAGCCACCCTTGTTGTCAAAAAATGGATGATATATGCAAAGTAGTTATCTGCTATGTGCACCGGGAAGAGCTGTGCATCAGCAAGCCCTTTCTCCAAATTAGTAGGTTCTTCTCCTGTCTCAATGTGCGATAGATGGTCAGGTCCTACATTCAATCTTCCTAGCTTCACAATTACCTCTAAATCATATTCCTAAAATAATAACAGCCATCTACAGATTCACCCCCCCCCCAACACAGGCTTATTAACCAGATACTTCAACGTAGAATGATCTGTGTACATCTTGAAATGTCCTCCTAAGAGGTAATGTCTGAATTTTTGGAGTGTGTACACCATATCCAAGCCTTCACACTCTATCGTCGAATAATTCTTCTTATCCTTGGACAAATTTCTACTCTCAAATGTTATAGGGTGATCTAGCTCCCCATCACCATCCTGTGTCAACACTGCTCCTAATGCAACACACGAGGCATCAACGTGCACATGGAATTCCTTCTTCTAATCCAGGAAAACCAAGATTGGTGTGGTAACCATCTTTTCTTTCAATACATCTAAACTACTCTGACATTCTTCATCCCAACAGAATGTAGCGTCCTTCTTTAATAACTTCTCCATGGGTGCAGTAATCTGACGTAAGCTTTGATGAATTTTAAATAATACCTTTTATGGACTAGAATTGCGTGCAGTTGTTTGACACTCCATGGGGCTTCCAAATTGATTATTACAATGATCTTGGTTGGATCCACCATTAATCCTTGCTTACACACCACATGACCCAGCAAGATTCCAAAGCAGACACATAAGAAGAATTTTTTCTAGTTTAGTGCGATCTGATACCTTTGGTACATATCCAACATTAATCGTAGACTCGCTACATGGCTCTTTACCAACCCGAATACAATCCAATCACCAAAATATACCTCCAAGAATTTATGAATAAACTCTTTGAATTTCACAATGACTATGCGCAAGAATATCGCCAATGCATTTTTGAGTTCAAAGGGCATCACTATATACTGAAAACACCCCCATTCCATCATGAAGGTTGTTTTACTCCTGTCTTCTGGTGTGATCTTGATTTGATGCTATCCAGAGAACCCATCATTAATTGAGTAGGCCTTCTGTCCTCCAACATTGTCCAACACCTCATTAGTCAATGGTGTTGGGAAAGGATCATGAACGCAGGCATCACTAAGCTTTCTCAGGTCTACACAAATCCTTATTTCATCCTCTGCGTCTTTTCCTGAACTACAATTGGGCTCACCCAATCAGATTCCTTCACTGGTTCAATGATACCTGCCGCAAGCATCTTTTCTAATTCCAAGCAGACATTTTCTTTGTATTTGGGATTAAGGCAATATGGCCTCTACTTAACGGGCTACGCGTCCGGTTTCATAGTGATTTTCATCAACCCCAAATTTCCTGTGATGCCTTTCAAGTCTGAAAATTTTGGAGGAAAAAGATCTTGGTACTCGTGGAGTAGCTCAACAACTTTGTCCACTGTGGCATCATCCCAATAATCCACAATCTTCATGAGTTTAGGCTCTGCTTCAGTACCAATATTTACCTGCTTGGTTTTTAGCAGATCGGTAATATTTAGATTCTCTATCTTCGGAACTTCAACCTAGCGATGGCCTTTCGCTTCTGGAATATTGATGTTTCTTGGATCCTCATCCTCCCCTTCAGCAGTTATGGTGCAACTGGGTGCCCCAATCCAGCTGAACTAAATCCAAAGGATCCTATGGAATTCAGAAGATAGTTGCTTTAACCTCCTGTTGTGCCTCATCAATACATTCGAACCCATATTCAAAACTGAAGGTCATTATGAATCCCTATCACAAGATATCCCACTCCGCAGTGCCATGGCAGAGCTTTGTCTCCAAATACCAATTCACTAGGATTACATACAGAGTGTGACAGAATAAATGCACCCATTCTGGCTATGACTCTATTCCATAGACCTTAGTCCATTTATCCAAATGATCGTGCGGATCATTTCTCCCATCATATTTCTTAGTTAATCGGACCTCAGGACAGCCAAATCGCATTCTCATCAGCTTCCTACACTTGCACCATTCATCAAATCTGTCCTTATGCGCACCACACCACCATGCAGGCATAGCACCAAATCCAACGGTTGGAAACGATGATCCTCTGGGACTTCTCTTTCAAAAGCATCCAAAAATTTATCCACATCAGTTAAACCATCATAATAAGGTAAATTTCTTACCTCTGAGGTCACATAACGCAACGATTTAGTCATCATGTTGCAGCGTAGCGTAGATAGTTTGTACAACCTATTCTACCAATGTTCCAATTCTTCATCGGAATTCGATGTACAAGAGCTTTCCCAGTCCCATTCAATCCATCCATCAGCCGTTGGATTGACCCAATCTTGGTCCCACGCTGTTATTTTATAGATCTGATCCAAATCATCACCACTTTCTTTGTAGTTGAGGAGTGGTTCAGTGTAGAGTGGTGCTTCTGTAGGGTCTAATGATACTACAATGCAGAGTGATTTTCTTTCAAATGACATCATTCACTTCTTCAAGTTGATGAGCCCATTCATATCAATAGCCCAATCTATACCAAGGAGCGCAAGATATGGGTTGTTGTTGTCAACAATTTCTATTACTTCAAGATCAAGAAGCGCACTCACACATTCTATATCTACGGTAACTCCCTGCAATCATCCCATCGGGATAATATTCTGTTGGTTTTCCATCCTCAGTTGAATCAGAGACCACTATAACATAGGTCTCCCCATTCTTTCCCAGGTGTGCTTAGGCAATACGTTCGCATCAGACCCCAAATCCAAGATAACTTGGTCCATCTCATATTCTCCTATTTGCGCGGTAAGCCTCATATCGCACCTTGTCCTTGCCTTATGCTTACCAATCTTGTTGATCATGCGGGGTTCATGAAGAGCATTCTCCTTACCAACGCATTTATTTATCAACTCTTGCAACCCTTTTACATCCTTACTATCGCGCAGTAATTTCATACAAGTCTCCAATAAGGAGGTAAGCACAGAGGGTTCAACCTCTATAGCTACGCCTATCTCTGGTATTTTGTCCTAGCTTCCTGAAGTAGATGCCTCAGCGAAGCTTTTTTTTGTTTCCATGAACATTTCTTTTGCATGCTCCAGATAAAACCCAACCTCCTTTTCCATAGCCTTGTGGACCCATCCACTTTCTTCAGGTTGTTTCCCTTTATCATCACTAGTTGTGATCCCACTTCGTAGCACGATATTCACATTTGGTTCTTCTTCATGGGGCTCATACCTCATCATCTACAAGTTCTGCATAGGGTGCTGAGGCTGCACCTTCTTCTCCTACATCTTAACTATTAGTATAGGGCATTCTTCTATGGTGTGATCAAACTAAGTGTGGTATTGACACGACCGTCATGTCAAGTTTGTACATTCTTGTGCGTAGTTCCTTGGTGTCTTGCAATTATAACAAATGACTTGTCCACGACCCCTGCTAGGCCCTCCTCCTCCTTAGCCTCGTCCGCGACACTGATATTCTCCGTGCACTCCCCCAGTGCCCTGATCCAGAGGTTGAGTTTTTACCTACATTTGGTACATACATGTCCTTTCCATCATTATTTCACAGCCACGGTAATTACGCTCATCATGGCAAACCGAGTTATAGAAATTGCAGAATAATTGTTTTGGCATCTGTACAAACCTTTGCAGCAAATGACAATTATATGTTGCATGTTTTCTAGCCACTTGATAGATAGCACACCATAGCGTGGGCCTCGTACTTGGTCCTGCTGGAGCTTCCTGCCTCAAGGTCATTGGTCCCCCTACCATGATATAGTTTGTGAATACATGGTAGTGATCCTTGTCATGCACCTGGCTCTTACACTTGAGACACCAGACCTCCTCATGCGCCTCCAGTCGGGTAGTTTTCTCTTTTTCAAGCTTTGGAATTCCAAGAAGAGGTTTCGTAACTCAGCACTAATCTGTTGAACTCCCAAAGCAATGTCCTAAATAGGTGTCCCATGCAACCTCATCGCAATCTCCAGAGCTTCGGACTGCGTTCTTATCTTTTATTTTGATAAAGCAACTCTTAAGTGGGGCAGGAGCGAGGCTACAAACCATTCACAGTGTTGACTATCTATAAGATTCATATTATCTTTGAAAATCTAGCACTTCAATCTTTGATCTAATTACCAGAGTGTCTCGCTGAGCCTCATCATGATTTCCTTGAATCCAAATATTGATTGCGATTTAGACTTAGGCTTACCGAATCCTTTGTTTAGGGCGGTCTGATTTTTTGCTAATGTTGCCACTAGGTAATTAGTGCAGTACTTAATGTACCATGCCAGCGTGCGATCCTATAGGGTAGTAACCAGTTGTGATTTCGTTAGATTATCATCTGTAATCTACTGTTTGGTCCATAAAACCTTTGCCACAAACCAAAACTGATTCGGATCTTGTGGTGAAGTAAAATTATAAGTGCGGACACAAACAAATTCCTCTAGCCCGATAACGTGTCTAGCCACAACTGATACATTCTATGGAAGATTTCCTTAGGTTAGAACCAATTAAGAGGGCCTACGTCTTACTACACTTATCCCATTTGATGATGTCCTTTCTTGCTCGCTCCAACTATCTCTCGCTTCCTTCTTCAAACACCTGAAATAAGTAAACAACAACAAACAACAACCATGATAATAGACAAATTGTAATTCAACCTACTTAAGAAGTTAAGAAACATTAATCCATGAATATGTAAGATGAAAAATCATGTAGTAAATCAATCGATAGTTTCATATATATATTGAATCAAGAAGAGATTACAACCATTGTCTTGACGTTGCTGTTCTCCTCTGACAAGACCTGGTTCCCACACACTTCTGCTAGAATCCCATGATGGCCTCAATAACAATAGTTTT
>APFE031479253.1:7178-32743 GCA_000404065.3 Pinus taeda
AGAACACAACTGAGCCTGAAGGGTCAAGCACAGCTCTCTGAGTAGGATCATAACATATAGCACATAGGTGAATTAGGTCAGGGAATTGGTTGACCTGAGGAAGCTTGAAGATTGGGAGGAAGGAATCCCAAATGCCCAATATATCTGTTCCAGCTACATTCTTGGCCTTTAATTCATTTAGCAGGTGGAGGTGGAACCTGCTATGTGTTAGGGAGTCCTCTGAGATTTGATAATCCAAGTTTGCTAAAGGTTGCCACTCTAATTCTCTCTGAGGCGCATTCAAAGGGGCAACATTGAGGGCCACAGGTGCTACTTGAGTCTCCATGGTTACTTAAGAACTCTGTTTTGTATGTAAATTGATGTTACTAGGGTGGGCAACAGAAAAGAGTATTGCCTGGAAAAAAGGGGTGAATTGAGAAACAGAGGACGATAGGGTACACCGCAGCAATTGAAATACTACACACAGCAGTGAATGGGAGAGTAAATATTTGTGAATGGGAGAGTAAATATTTGTTTTCAACGAGTTCCTTCACAGTATTTAGGTGTAAGCTTGGGTTTCCTATTCACGACTGCGCGAATAGAATGCAGGTTTTAGTAAAAGTTTTGTTTAAACAAGGCTTAGCTAGTGAATTTCGAGCTTCCAAATTCAAATGGGAACTGGGCGGAGGGGATTTGCTAGTGAATTATGTGTTTCTCAGTGTTCTTAAGTGAATTTTAGCTTATTTCAGATAAAACCAGGTGCAGAGAAGATTTGCAGGGATAAGTACCTGGTAGATTTGATGGTCCGGGTCACAAATGCAGGTGGGTAGGCACGCCGAAGGTCTCCAGGTCGAGTTCAACTGGCTGGTGCAAATTTGAACGTAAAATGCATGCAGAAGCCACAACAACAGTTTTTGCAAAAAGTGCAAAAAACGCGAAAAATTGGCAAAAATATGGATTTTTGGGACATTCGCGCCTTTTTCGGATGATGTCAGCATGATGTCATCAGGTGGGTCAGGGTCGTATGACGTCAACATGATGTCATTAGGTGACGTGGCAGCTTATGAGTGGTCCACGGGGGTGGTGAGGTGGCAGACAAGTGGAGCAATGGTGGACGGGGGCGCGGACGCGGCGATGATGCAGGTAGTGACGTAGCGATGATGCTGGCAGGCGGATTGGTGGAAAACCGGAAACCACAGTGGTATCATATCACACCGCTAATGATATGGAAGGGAATTTGTCAGAGGCGGCTCCGATACACTGTGGGGGTGACGCGTGGCCGAGGCCTGACGTCAGCCTCTGACAGATATCGGATGCTATCTTTCGGACATCGGGGCCGGTCCGATATCCACGTCAACCGTTGGATGAAAAGCGCCCGATCGGATGGTCGAGGGGCCGATAAGCCGTCCGGATGATACGGCGTCGGGTGGGCATTAAAAAATTATTTTCCATGGGATTTGTGCCCGGTGGGACCCTTGTAAATATTAACGGGTTTGCATGGTTTTCTAATGTATTTTTATAAAGGCGCGCATATCACAAAAAAGTTAGGAAAAATGGGTTTTTCATGAAATTTCTTTGCAAAATCGTGCGTAGCTCAAAACTTTGGATAAGTCGGGATATTGGGTTATTTCAATGTATTTTGTATAAAAGCGCATATAGGTCCCAAACTTAGGATAGGGCGGAAAAAGTGGGTTTTCCACGCTTTTTTGCCTTTTGAGCGAGTCTAAGGGTGCAAATGGGTTTTTCCAAGGTTTCTTAGGAAAAATGAAGGGTTGAATAGGTAAATGAGTTCTGAAGGAGAAGAAGAGGTAAGGCTTGGGTTCTTAAACTGACCAGATGTCAATTTAATTCCCTGGTAGTGAAATATGAAACCTATTGGTATAGGTATCCAACAAGGTCCATTGTGGTAAATGGATGTTCACAGTATAGTCATGAGAAAGGTAAGAATAAAAGGTAAATTAAATGGATTTGAGGTGTCATATGTCGTGGCTATGTTGGGAATTGTTGTTCTCAATGTTGTGCATGTGTTGCATGAATACAGGAATTTCTCTTAACCTATACTTTTTGTTATCTGGCAAATTTATTATGTTCATGATTATGTTGATGTTTATATATGTATACATGTATGTATGTATATATGTTGTTGCTTGACAGGATGATGATTCTTTTAAGCTAATGATTATATATGTATATATGTATGTATCTACGTTGTGGTTTGACAGGGATGTTTGGATCATTTTTGTGGCAGAATGATTTCTTATGAAGGTGAATGGCATGAACAGATTCTTGGTTCATGACAAGTCAATTGGGAAGAGTAGTCACCACAAATATACAAGGTCAGTATCATGTGGATATGATTTGGTATTGTACACTTTTGTTATGCCTATGTTTATGTTATGATAGGTAATGTTGAAAGACACATCAGTAAAGTGATAGTAGTGTGGTTTGTGACATGCTAGGATAAACATGGATAAGACATGGGAAGCATGGTTTCTTGGTAGAGTCAGTATGGTTTTAGATGTGTCGTAATACTATTGTGCATATACTATATATGTTGTACATGTTTCATATATGATCTGTGCACATGCACTGTTTTGTATATATAGTGTGTGTACATGTTGTTTATGTAGTGTTATGTACAACATGGTACATATAGTGTTGTATGAATGTTACATATTCAATACCTGGTATAAATGGTGCTACGTACATGTTCAATATGTGGTATTGTGTACATATTGTAGTGTGTACATGATGGATATGTGGTGTTGTTTGCATATGGTGCTATGCGCACATTGTATATGCATTGTTGTGCATAGATGATGCGATGTACATGTTGGATATGCAATGCTATGTACAAGTGGTGTTGCGTGCATGTGGCACATTGGTACCATGTACATATGGTGTGATGTGCATGATTGTACAAGAGGCTTCATGTGCATGTGGTGATATGTACATATTGTACAAGTAGAGTTGTGTGCATGTGGTGCTATGTATATGTTGTGCATGTGGCGATGTGTACATGTGGTGTCACCTACATGTCATGTGTGTGGTACTGTGTACATGTGGTATTGTGTATGCTTTATATAGTGGTGTAGTTTACATGTGGCATTGTGTACACATTCTGCAAGTGGTGCCATCTACATGTGTTGTCATGCACATGTTGTGTGAGTGGTGCATTGTACAATGGTACTGTGACCATGTTGTACATTATGGTACTAGCGTACGTGTGGTATTGTGTGCATGTCATCCATGTTGTGTTATGGGCATACGGTATTATGTATGTACATCATGTAATCATGGCATTGTAGCATGTATACTTGTTGTGTTGTAATCTATGTAGGTACATGTATTGGGTGGTATTTCACATCGGGTATAGATGGATGCATTGTATTGTATATACTAGGTGTAGGTGTATGTGTTGTATGTCAGGTGTAGATGCATGTATTTAATGGTGTGGTATGTCGTGTGGTGGTATGTGTGTGTTTCACAATATGTGTCTATGAAAATGGTTGAGGAGAAGGCACTGGGTGTTTGTCAGGTGTAGAAATTGATCCAGAGTGTGTACGGAATAAATACGAAGGTAGAAGTGAAGGATCGATGAAAGGATAAGTATCGGTATTGTATTTTGGTTTTAGTATGCACGTGATTTATGATTATGGTCTATGATGATTACATGTGATCTATGATTTTGATTTATGATTTTTACATGTCATTTATGATTTTTATGGTTATGTTTTGAGCTAACCTAATGTGATATTTTTATACATGTTTATTTGGTCAAATATGATAGTTTTACTTATTGTGACAAGAAGCAAATATGATTGTAAATGTACCTTATTAATGAGATACCAATGAGGTATGATGTGAGTTTATTTTAATTTATTTTAACTAATGGAAGTTATGTGCGTAGTACAGGAATCATGAACATGCCCGATTGGGTAGTTGAAATCAACTCCAAGAATTAGCAGCTTGATGTGGCGGTTTGGTGATTGCTTATGGTGGTTTTGTAGTCGATTTATGATGGTTTAGTATTTGATTTATGGTTCTTCAGTATATGACTTATGGTGATCAATATATTCTTTATGATGGTTGATATATGCTTTATGATGATTTGATATATGCTTTATGTTGGTTGATACATGCTATATGATGTTTCGATATATGCCTGATGATGCTTTAATAGATGCTATATGATGATTAGTGTATGATTGATATATGTTTGGTATATCATTTGGCATATGTTTTGGTATATATATTTTGAGGAGGTTGTTATATGTACAGCCATGTATGGATGTAAATACCATAACGAGCTATGTTATAAGGCTCCACTATGTGGTATGGGTGTTATGTTATTATGCTATCATCTCGTTATGTTATCATGATGTTATTATGTCATATGTGTTTTTAAGCAGGATGATCATTGTAAATACCGTAATGAGCTATGTTATAAAGGTACACTATGTGGTATGTTGTCATGTTTTCATGATTTTATGCCTTGAGTAGATTCTTCATTGTAAATACTACATCCAGCAGGGTTATAAAGCTCCATGAACAACATGTCTTATGCCAGCGGGTTGTTGAGGTATATGTGTGATTGAACTCCAAGGACATGTCCCCTAAGGGTGAGGGTTATGTAACATCCCTAGTGAAAATTCCATGTAATAAATGTTAAAAACAATATCCACAGATGATTGGGACACATATTCCAAGTTGAATGTTGGGAAATACATCCTAGGGGGTCTTCATTTGATTGTTTATGGCTAAGGAAATTGGTGAAGGAAATGGCTAACTCATTAAAAGTCATTTTGGCACATTTATTTATTAAAATAATGTAAATTAGGAGAAAACGAAGGTGAAAGGTCACAGGTTGCATGTGAGGAAGAAAATGAAGGAAAATAATGGAAAATGAAGAAAATAGAGGCCTCGGTCATAAAAAGGATTATGAGGATCAGATTTTGTGAGTTCAGTTTTGGAGCTCTCTCATTATTCTCTCTCTCTCTCTCTCCCGTACTCTTGAATACTTATAGTTTACCTGGAGCACTCTTAGAGGGCATGGAATATTTGGATTCTTGGAGAAAGAAGGAAAAGGAAGAGCAAGAAAGTGCAAGAGGGAATCAACATCAACAACTACATCAAATTTTCATGTAGGTACCGAGTTGCATCTATGATTTCTTCACTAGTATAGTAGATGAGAGTTGTAATATTATGATTGATGACTATGAGTTGACTATGGATTATGACATGATTGTTAGTCTTGGTAATGGTTGAAGTCAAATTAATAGATATGATTGTCCAGATATTTTGGACATTTGGTTGACATGTGTGAGGAGTTGTAGGAAACATGTCGGTAGTAGCTTGAAAAGGTAGTAGTTGATGTGTTTATATAACTAACAGTTGGGTGGTGTGACAATACATAGTAAGCCTCGATTCCAACAAGGTAAATAGGTAAAAGAAAGGAATTGGGCAAGAATTCCTTTGGCTATGTTTGGAAACCATAACTTCAAACAAATGAGTGCTTTGCACATAGGAAGTCTTCTTAACCTTGATTTTGTCTAACATTATGTGGATATGTGCTATATTCATGAACATGTACTTGACAGGTATATTAGCTAGTCTTTAGCTATAGGTGGATCTGTTAAAGGATTGAAGTCCCTTGAGAGATGGTATGGATGTATTTAGTTTCAAGGAGTGTGCTTGAGACAACAAGATGAGGTAAGTGGTGTATTGTTATTCTCATTTATACATTGACAATTATGTGTTTGTGACAACATGATGTAGGGAGTTGCACGGCAAGACAGGTTTCCATGAAATCTCGAAGAAGGCTCAGGTTGAGCTTTCATTGGGAACCATGGGGATTGATTCTTGGTGTTTGTTTTTAGTCTTGTCATTTTGGTCTTTTGTGATTGTTGCACTTGATTTCCAATATTGATTGTGTCTGGTGCATAGCTATGACACTTTTTTGCATTGTCGTATTACTTCGGTTTTCATTATCTACTTCTTGTTTGTTTGTTGACTTGCCATTTGTTTTTGAGTATTGGGATTTGGTTGGCAAAGAGGAAAGTTGATGGAAATCTGAAGAGATGTGTGGTACCCAACCAATGATATAAGACCTAAATGAAACTATGTGGATGAGTAAGTGCAACGGAAGGCAAGACTATGATAGTCGATTGGACTCGCTGGGTCCATTGTGGTAAATGGATGATGGCAGTATAGTCATGAGAAATGTAACAGGAAAAGCTAAAGTAAATGGATTTGAGTTGTCATATGCCTTGGCTATGTTGGGAATTGTTGTTCTCAATGTTGCGCATGTGTTGCATGAATAAATGAATTTCTCTTAACCTAGACTTTATGTTATCTGGAAATTTTATTATATCATGATTATGTTGATGTTTATATATGTATACATGTATGTAAGTGTATATGTCATTGTTTGACAAGATGATGATTTTTTTCAGCTAATGATTATATATGTATGTATGTATGTATGTACCTATGTTGTGGTTTGACAGGGTTCTTATGATCATTTTGGTGGCAGAATGATTTCTTATCTAGGTGAATGGCATGAAGAGATTCCTGGTTCATGAGAAATCAATTGGGAAGAGTAGTCACCATAAATATACGAGATCGGTATCATGTGGATATAATTTGGTATTTTATACTTGTGGTATGCCTATGTTTATGTTATGGTAGGTAATGTTGAACGATACATATGCAAAGTGAAAGTGTTGTGGTTTGTGACATGCTAGGGTAAGCATGGATAAGACACAAGAAGCATGGTTTCTTGGTAGAGTCAGTGTGGTTCTGGATGTGTGGTACTACTATTGTGCATATAATGTATATGTTGTACATGTTTCATATATGATGTGTGCACATGTGGTGTTTTGTATATATAGTGTGTGTACATGTTGTTTATGTAGTGTTATCTACAAGATGGTATATATAGTGTTGTATGAATGTTACATATTCAATATTGGGTATAAATGGTGCTATGTACATGTTGGATATGTGGTATTGTGTACGTATTGTACTATGGGCATGACAGATATGTGGTGTTGTGTGCATATGGTGCTATGTGCACGTTGGATATGCAGTTTTGTGTACAGATGATACTATGTACATGTTGGATATGCAATGCTATGTACAAATGGTGTTGCGTGCATGTGGTACATTGGTACTATTTACATATGGTTTGGTGTGCATGATTGTACAAGATGTGTCATGTGCTTGTGGCGCTGTGTACATATTGTACAAGTGGAACTGTGTGCATGTGGTGCTGTGTACATGTCGTACATGTGGCATTGTGTACATGTGGTGTCGTGTACATGTCATCCGTGTGGTATTGTGTACAAATTGTATAGTGGTGTACTGTACATGTGGAATTGTGTATACATTGTGCAGGTGGTGCCATGTACATGTGATGTTGTGCACACGTTGTGTAAGTGGTGTGGTGTACCTGTGCATGTCATCCATGTTGTGTTATGGGCATATGGTATTATGTATGTGCATCATGTAGTCGTGGCATTGCAGCATGTGTACTCATTGTGCTATACCTTGTGTAGGTAGTTATACTGGGTGGTATTGCACATTGGGTATAAATGGATGCATTATATTGTATATAATGGGTGTAGGTGTATGTTTTGTATGTCAAGTGTAGATGTATGTATTGCATGGTGTGGTATGTTGTGTGGTTATATGTGTGTGTTGCACACTATGTGTCTATGCAGATGGTTGACGAGAAGGAACTGGGTGTTTTTCAGGTGTAGCAACTGATCCGGAGTGCGTATGGAACAAAGATGTAGGTAGAGGCTAAGGATGGATGAAAGGATAAGTATCAGTATTGTATTTTGGTTTTAGTATCCATGTGATTTATGATTATTGTCTATGATGATTACATGTGATCTATGATTTTGATTTATGATGGTTATATGTCATTTATGGTTTTGATGGTTATGTTTTGAGCTAACCTAATGTGATATTTTTATACATGTTGATTTGGTCAAATATGCTAGTTTGACTTGTTGTTATAGGAAGAAAACATGATTGAAAATGTACCTTATTGACGAGATGTGAATGAGGTATGATGTGAACTTATTTTATTTTATTTTGAAACTGATGGAAGTTATGTGCATAGTACAAGAATCATGTACATGCTCGATTGGGTAGTTGAAATCAACTACAAGAATTAGCATCTTGATATGGTGGTTTGGTGGTTTCTGATGGTGGTTTGGTAGTTGCATTATGATGGTTTAGCATTTGATTTATGTTGGTTTAGTATATGCTTTATGGTTATTTATATATGCTTTAGGATGGTTTATATATGCTTTATGATGATTTGATATATGCTTTATGTTGGTTGATACATGCTATATGATGTTTTGATATATGCTTTATGATGTTTTGATAGATGCTATATGATGATTAGTGTATGATTGATACATTTTTGGTATATGATTTGGCATATGTTTGGGTATATATATTTTGATGGGGTTGTGATATGTACACCCATATGTGGATGTAAGTATTGCAACGAGTTGTGCTCTAAGGCTCCACTATGCGGTATGGGTGTTATGTTATTATGTTATAATGTGGTTATGTTATCATGATGTTATGATGTCATATGAGTTCTTAAGAAGGATGATCATTGTAAATTTCGTAATGAGCTATGTTATAAAGCTCCACTATGTGGTATGTTGTCATGTTTTCATGATTTTATGTCTTTAGTAGATCTTTAATTGTAAATATTGGATTGAGTTGGGTTATAAAGCTCCATGAACAATATGTCTTCTGTCAGCAGCTTATTGAGGTATATGTGTGACTGAACACCGAAGACGGTGTACCCCAAGGGGTAGGGTTTTGTAACAACCCTAGTGAAAATTTCGTGTAATAAATGTTAAAAGTAATAACCACAGATGGCTAGGACACGTATTCGAAGCTGAATGTAGGGAATGATATCCTAGGGGATGTTCATTTGATTTTTTATGGCTAAGTAAATTGGCAAAAGAAATGGCTAAGGTAGTAAAACGCATTCTTGCACATTTATTTATTAAAATAATGTAAATTAGGTGAAAAAAAGTTGAAAGGTCACAGGTTGCATGTGAGGAGGAAAATGAAGGAAATAATGAAAAATGAAGAAAATAGAAACATCATTCATAAAAAGGCTTATGAGGATCAGTTGGTAAACTTTTGTCAGTTCATTTTTGGAGCTCTCTCATTATTCTCTCTTTCTCTCATATTCTTGGATACTTAGAGTTTTCTTGGAGCACTCTTAGAGCGTGTGGCATATTTGGATTCTTGGAGAAAGAAGGCAAAGGAAGAGAAGGAAAGCGAAAGATGACATCCGAATCAACAACTACATTAGATTTCCTTGCAATTACTGATTTGCATGTATGATTCATTGTTGGTCAGTTTAGCGTGTCCTAAATTGCTGCATTTAATTGTCAATCCAAGATTCGTAAGCTGATGAAGTGCAGCGCACTATATGTGCAAGATAACCTATCTCTTACTTTTTGTCGTTTTTGGTTTTTTTATGTGTTATGAGGATTTTTATCTTGGCTGGTTTCCTAATGTGTGACGAAAATTCTAAAAGATAAGTATGGATATAAATGTTCAAGGCAATGATGTACTTTATATTGATTTCCCCAACTGTAGAAATACGCAATGACAAAATTAACTCCTAACAATAAAATTAAAATCTACCACTATTCTAATCAAACAAACAGTGAGCTATTGATCATGAAACCCAACATCCTTGCTGTTGTCTAAATAGAAAAGAAATTGTACTCAAAGAAATCCAAAAATTGCAAACAAAGTAAAGCTAGAATCAAATTACATCAGTTCATCCTCTGACCCCTCACCATTAGTCTCACTATGGCTTTTGGAGGTAATCATAAACAACTTGAGCAATCTGATATCTAATTTGCAGGAAAATAAATTAATATCAAATTACACACTCATACTTCAATCCTTCGCCATTAGTCCCGCTATGGCTTTCGGAGGTAACTGAAAATGACATGAGCAATTCAATAACTAACTTGCAGAACAATAAACTAATATCAAACTACACATTTCATACTTCAATCCCTCAGGAGGTAACTGATAATGACATGAGTATTTTAATATATAATCTAACTAATAAATCAAATATACAAAACTAAAATAAGTAAAACAGTGCTGGGATTGAAAACCAAGGAAAATAAATTAGCAGAAGGACAAGAATAATTCCATGTCATTAGTCATTGTGAAAGCTATGTGCAAATGCCCGGGCTGCCTAATTTGGAACAAAGACACTGATCAGTTAACAACAGTATAAAGCATGAAAATTTACGGATAGAAGTAAAATGTGAAGACCATAAGCAATGCAATATATATACATGAATGATTATGGCATAAGGAACGTAAGGCAATAAAGCATGAAACTATACAACAATAAACAAAACCTTGGCTTGTGCAGGGGCCCTCTGCACAGTCCTTGGGCAACAACTATTAACCATGATTGGGCTTATAAATAGAGTCTTCTCATGTATTCAAAATGCAGTCATAACACAAAAATAAAGTCAAGGCACAGTGGGGTTGTTAACAGTAAAAAATTACATTACAAGGACTAGCTAATATGTGTATGAGAACGCATTATTTATAACAGAGGATGTCATAACTAATTTCCTACAATTTGTACTGATAAAAGACACGTGAACAACCATGTCTAGGAATCTAGCATTATGGTTGCCATGAAAATTAAATCTTTGGTGGGTGGTTTTTGGATTCAGCTCATGGAGCAGTCCACAGGTGTTGCTATGTCTCCTGAGATTGAGGAACAGCCACGTAAATCTTCACGTGGTGAAAAACAGAGTTTTATCACCGTAGGATTCTGAGGTTGACCACCGCTTTGCCCCCCGTTGACTATGGCCTCTTTTAATGAATTCGACTGAGCCCATAGGACTCGTTCCATGTCCATGTTGTTTTCAACTTGCCCATGTGGCTTGATTTGCTTGAAGACACCTGCAATATAGACTTTGACAAAATAGTTGCGGAAAGTTGGGCTGGCTACAGAAAGTGACAAGATTCCGTAGCTCATAAACAAAAATCTAGTTCAAATAGCAACACAAACACATAGCCAAGAAACCACTTTAAATGCTCTTTTTTAGCTAATATGCAATGATACTGATGACTTAGGAGGTTCTGATGAATGGAAAGAAGCTAGAAAAAGGTGTAGGAAAGGTGCAAGTTTGGGACTCAACATACCCCCACTATGAAGGTGTTGCATGTCCTCATGCAACCAAAATTTTGACTATCCTCCCTTCAAATCATACGTTCTGAAGATTTTGCCAGTACATCCAGCCCTCTTCCTCTCTTTCTTGGTGCTGCTAACATCCTGGGCTTCTTCATCAAGCATCTGAATTTAAGACTGATCAGTGCTGTACTTATCTTTTTTCACTTTTTCTTCAATTTCTTGCTCTTTTTCTGCCAGAGTCTGAGGTGTAGCATGGTATTATCATGGATGATCTTGTCCAGTTTGCTCTGCTCTTTGAGTGCTTCATTTTCATTTTTAATATGTCTATTTAAAACCTCCAACTCAAAGACTTCTTGTTTCAGCGATTGGACTAGAGCTTCTTGTGCTATGTGAGGCTGAGTGGATGAAGTGCTGGGACCCGTGGCTATCCTTTCTAAGGATTCTATGTAGTCATACACCTCTTTCTACCTTGGATCTATTTTGAGTGTCGTTTTCCTTGGGCTATTCCTAGAATGCTGTGGAGGAGAATTGACTTCAAAATCTGGTCGAAAGGGACTCATGTCAACATCTTGAGGGCTAGTTTCAATGTTTGGTTGAGAATGAGGTGGACTACGGCCAACTATAGTTTGTTTAGGTGTTCCTCCTCCCAAATCAATAAAATGGGGTCCTTTCATTTGTGGTCTATTTAAAACCTCCAACTCAAAGACTTCTTGTTTCAACGATTGGACTAGAGCTTCTTGTGCTATGTGAGGCTAAGTGGATGAAGTGCTGGGACCCGTGGCTATCCTTTCTAAGGATTCTATGTAGTCATACACCTCTTTCTACCTTAGATCTATTTTGAGTGTCGTTTTCCTTGGGCTATTCCTAGAATGCTGTGGAGGAGAATTGACTTCAAAATCTGGTCGAAAGGGACTCATGTCAACATCTTGAGGGCTAGTTTCAATGTTTGGTTGAGAATGAGGTGGACTACGGCCAACTATAGTTTGTTCAGGTGTTCCTCCTCCCAAATCAATAAAATGGGGTTTTTTCATTTGTGCTTTTCTCCATTTTCCGTTAAGCTTGCTGCTTCTTCTTACATACTGTGGACTATTGTCTTTTTCCTTTTGTTTTTCTTTTCCTTTCTTTTTGGCCATAGCTGAATGTTCCTGCAAGTGAACTAGTCTCTCAGACAATATTTGATGGTCTTCTTCTAAGGAAGTGGTTTGATGCACAGCCTTAATGCTTCTTTTCTCTTTTGATTTTGTTGGCTTTTTACCCTCAGTCTTTCCCTTCCTCCTTCTAGACAATCTTTCTTCTCTACTAGTTCTTTCAACTATGTTAGTAGGAGTGCTTTGAGTTTTATCACCTATTCTCTTTCTTCTACTTATTTTTGATGTACTACCTTCAGGGGTTTCTTCGGGTTCTTCAAAGAAATTTCTAATTAAAAATTGCTCCCAGGTGTCCCTTTTCTCTTTTAATTGTTTGTCTATCAATATTTTCATGAGACCATGGTGATACAAATGTGGTTCTACGTCCCCCAGATTCTTTTGGACAGTCAGAGACATCTTTTTCAAATTATTTAGTAAAAAGTATGGTAGATTGAGGGTCTAGTTGTCTAGGAAATTCATCAACAGTCGTGTATGGTACATGTACATTGCTCGAAAACATCCCTCACTGGTGATAAACTTTTGAACAACCACCAGTAAACTAGCCCACTCTTCTTTTAAATCGTGAATAGGAATTCCCTTTTTAGAAATAGTGACATCCATACCTAGGTTACGTAGGATCACTCTCCAAGCTTGATCGCCAATGCTCTTGTTCTTAAACCAGTGTTCACCTTCTTAGGGAAGTTCCATGGCAACTACTATGGATGCCTCAGTTACTGTGAACTTTAGGTCTCCAATTTCCACCTCTAATCCGTCAAAAGACATTGCAAAAGACTTTGTAACCTCCTTATGGTAGCCTTTAAACTTTTGAATAAACCGAAGCCATTTTGCCTTTTTCAGTATGTCCTTCACTTGTGGGTATCCTTCCATAAATTTGGGTCCCTCTGGTTCTACCCTCAACAGTCGACCCATCTTTTCTTCTGTTTTTCAAAACTCATCTTCGTGAGGAGGGTTTAGCAGAGGTAAGATGGTTGAATTAGCAGAAATGAATAGGGTTTATGAAGGAGACCAGTCACTATAAGCGGATATAAGAGAATAGGTACACAGAATGAAGCAGAACAGAGAGCAGAATGGGGTGAAGTCTTATGTGAGCACCGTAGAAATGCAGCCGTGAGGTCAATAGAACAGTAGGGGAAGTAGAGTGCATCTGGTAGTATTTAAAATTGGGTGGTGGCTGTAGAGTAGACGCAAGCACGTTTATGAAACGACTGTGGATTTTGTGCGGCTGAGAGAAGCCGTAGTCAAATCAACCACGTTCCATAATTACAGGTGGAATATCAAATGATAGCCGAACACGAGTGAAGGCGAGAGGCTTGATTATGAGGCTGTTTGGAAATGAATGCAAGGATTGTGGGAAATCATATAGAGAACATGGAATGGTTACGAGCTATCAATGCAATCATTGCACATTATGGAGCTATGATTTAAGAACTATGCAAAAATGTGTTTGAATGCCATTTAAAATAAATTTTTTCTCATATCTTGAAATGTTTGCCATTTCGCATTAGTCTTCAATTAGTTGCTCCTCTTTGACACTTTTGAATACCTCATGTCTTCATAATATGTCTTCATACCTACATTTGATTTCATGATTGTTGAACTAACATATGACTGTAAAATTGAAAAACAGAGTGGTGGCTGCAGAAAGACAACTAGCTGCGAAATCAGTGAGCAACTGTGCAAAACTGACTCTAGCTGTGGAAACTGATCCAACAATCTTATAACTGAATGAGATGTATAAATGATAACTGAATGGATGAAAATGGTCATAAAAACTTTTATTGATTGAATTAAATGAATGACATGGAGTTGAAATGAAGTGGTGTGGAATGGAAATGAGATGGAGTGGAATGGAATAAGAAAATGGGAAAGAGAGAGATTTTTTTTGGAAAACATGGGTGTCAGGAGTTCCTGATTTTCACCCTATGTTTTCTGTATAAGACTGGCAACCAATGATTGGTTTTCAGGCTCATACATTCTTTTATTATTATTATTTTTAAATAAAAGAACAAAGGCTAGGCTGGTGGAGAAGAAGGATTCTTCTTCACCAGCCTTATTGCAGAATTATTTTGAAACATCTTGACAAATTCTTCTTTTGAGAGTGGCTTATGATAGATCTTTAATTTGTGGCCATTCACAATAAGAGGAGTTTGAGATTCATCAATGGTCTTGATTCTTACCGCTCCATTACTAAAGACTTTGTCAATATCATATGGCCCAAGCCAATGAGTCTGAAATTTGCCTTTAAAGTCTTTAAACTTAGAATCAAATAGCAATGCCCAGTCTCCTTCTTGAAACTCTCTCTTTGATATATTTGTCATGCCACTTGGCTCTTTGATATTGAACTAGATCAGTTCTTAGGATTACTTCTTGTCTGATCTCATCTAGCTCATTCCACTGCTCCATTCTATGCTTTTGAGCTTCTGATAGATCCATCCCCAACTGAACTGTCATCTTGAAGGTTTTGACTTGGAACTCGATGGGAAGCAAGACTTCTTTCCCATAAACAAGTTCATAGGGAGAATGTCCTGTTTTTTTTCACCATGTAGTTCTGTAGGCCCACAAGACTTGAGGAAGCCTTTCTACCCAATCTCTTATGTGTAGATGAACAGTTTTGGTGATGATACTTTCAAGAACTTTGTTTGTAGACACCACTTGACCATTTTCTTGCGGATGGTAAGGAGTAGATCTTCTGTGTTTGATTTTTTATTCTTCCATCAGCTTCTCCACCAGGTTGGATGTGAATTGACTTCCCTGATCTATCACAATTTCTCTTGGAACACCAAAGCGAGTAAAAATATCCTCATAAAGAAAATTAACAACTGAATTTTCAGTAGCAGAAACTAACGCTTTGGCTTCTACCCATTTGGTGACATAATCAGTACATACCAATATATACTTCTTTTGCTTAGATGCTGGATTAATAGGTCCAATGAAATCTAAAGCCCATTTTTCAAAGGGTTCGATGAGTACCTATGGTTGCAATGGCATTTCATTTGAAAGGGTAGGTTTCCCTACTCTTTGGAAGCTGTCGTACCTTTTGACATATTGTTTTGTATCTTTAAAAAGGGAAGGCCAAAAATATCCCAAAGAGAGAATTTTATAGGCTGTCCTTTTGTCATCAAAGTGTCCGCTGCATGGTTCATCATGACATACTTTAAGAATATCTAGCATTTCATCCTCCCTAATACATCTTCTGATCACAAGATCTGGCCCTGTTTTAAACAATTCGTTAGAAATCCATGAATATTTCGAACTCTCATGAATGATTTTTCTTCTCACTTGGAAATAAATGTGGAGGTAGTTTCCCTGTAACCAAATAGTTAGCAATATTTGCATACCCAGGGGTCTTAGTAGTTACTACAAACAAATATTCATCAGGAAACTTATCCTCTAGAGGAGAATCTTCTTTAGTATTCTGAATCCTAGACAAGAAATCAGCTACTGTATTTTGTTTTCCTGGTCTATCAAACACAGTAATATTGAATTCCTACAAAAGTAGGAGCCATCTTGTCACTCCGCCATTATTAACAGGTTTGTTCATTAAATATCTAATCGCGGAATGATTAGTATGAATAAAAGTTTCATAGCATGTTATATAATGTCTAAACTTATTGATTGCATGAACAACAACTAAGAACTCTTTTTCAATCATAGTATAATTCAACTCAGTGGGAGTTAAATTTTTATTGGTATAGTAAATGGCATAAGAAACTAAATCCTTGTGACCCAACACAGCTCCTAGAGTTGTATCTGAAGCATCTGTAGAAATATGGAAAGGGAGTTTCCAATTTGGTCCTCTGAAGATAGGTGCTTCAGATATTATTGTTTTCAAAGTCTCAAAGGTTGTTTGACAATCAGGATCCCATTTGAATTCACAGTCTTTTGTAAGCAGTTTGAAGAGTGGAGATGCTATTTTAGTGAAATTTTCAGTAAATCTTCTATAGTATCCAGTAAATCCTAGAAAACTTCTAACATCTCTTTGACAACTTGGAATAGGCAACTTGGAGATGACTTCAACTTTTGATCTATCAACCTTAATCCCATCTCTTGAAATATGATGCCCCAAAACAATACCTTCAGTAAACATCATAAAGCATTTTTCATGGCTTAATGAAAGGTTTCTTTCTTTACATATTACAAGTACTTTTTCCAAATTTTCTAATGCCTCCTCAAATGAATTACCATAAACTGTAAAATCATCCATATAAACCTCTACACAATCATGGATTAGATCAGAAAAATTCCTAGAACTACTCTTTGAAATGTTGTGGGTGCATTACATAACCCAAAAGGAAGCACTCGATAGGCAAATGTTCCCCATGGATAGGTAAATGTGGTCTTATCTTGATCTTCAGGTGCTACCTGGATTTGATTATAGCCACTAAAACCATCCAAAAATGAAAAGTACTTTTTGCCTGCTAATGTATCTAATACTTGATCGATAAAAGGCAAAGGAAAGTGATCCTTCGAAGTTGCTTTATTCAATTCCCTGTAATCAATGCATACCCTCCATTTACCATTCCTTTTAGGTACTATAACCAAAGGAGAAACCCATCGGCTATATGAAATTGGATAAATTAAGCTTACATTGAGTAGTTTTTGGAGCTCTTCTTTCACTATCTCCCTAAGATTTCGATTCATCCTTCTTTGAGGTTGTCTAATTGGTCTACTATTTTCCTCAATGTAGATGTGATGGATGCAAGTGTTATGATTAATACCTTTCATATCAGTATACTCCCATGCAAATGCAATAGAATGTTTTTGCAAGATTTTGGTTAGATCTTCTTCTTGTGACTTTTCCAAATTTTTGTTGATATTTAAAGTTTTACCTGGAAAAATCTCAATGGAAGAACTACCAAACTCTTCCATAGAGTAAAGAGAAATTTGTCTTGATGATAAATATTCAATGTCAGATTCCAACTAAAATTGTGTGGGGTCATATTCTGAAGATATCTCAAAATTTTCTAATGTGTTCAGAATTTGACTATCCTCACTGATTTTAGAAATGGTAAAGAGAGGTTGTATATTTTCCTCATCATCGACCCATTCATTATCTCCTACTTCTGTGATTGCTTTTGCTGGAGGATACAAATTAAATTTTTTTGTCTAATTTCCATTAGAAATGTACATATCCCCAGATCTACAACTAATGAAAGCATTAGCTATGGCTAGCTAAGGTCTTCCTAAGATAAATGGGTGCCCTCCTAAATTACTCTTAGGGGTCAAAATCATAAAATCTACTGGATACTCCCAAGAATCCAAGGAGATTGAAATATCTTCTAATACACCATCTGGTTTGATAATTGATCAATTTTCAAGTTGCAGTAAAGTAGGTGTAAAGAGGAGATTAGGAAGTTTCAGTTGTTCCATAGTCTATCTACTCATAATGTTGATAGTGACCCCTAAGCAATCAATGTATTTGGAATTTCTATCCCATTTATATGTGTCTTGACAATTGGACTACCTGGATCTACATACTTTTGCACGGTAATTTTTCCCATCATGATATCTGCAATTTTTCCTACCAGGTGGATTCTTCTTGTATCTCTTGGTTTCCTTCCTGGTCTTTTGAGACTCAACTCCTTTATAGTTTTTTCTAGAATAGGAATCTCTCTAATGGCTTGTAGCAAGGGAATCTTGATAGAGATATTTTTTAATTCATCTAGAAAATCATAGTTAGGCAACAACATTTGTTTTTCCACCCCTTTATCAATTTGTAATCTTTCAGGGAAAGGAGGTGTGGATGAAGATGTAGGTTGCTCAACTATAGGAGTTGTGGGGGTTAGCTTTTCTTTCTCTTTTTGAATGTTTTAGTTTTGAAGAGATGCTTCCTCATAACCTTTATTGACTTTAAGGGAGTCCTCCTTAGAGGTGTCTTACTCTTGAACATATATAGAAGGTTTTTCTAAAACTCTACTAGACCTGAGTTGTACATCATTGGGAGGAACAATCATATAGGTAGGAAATTGTTGTCCTTCTATCATGTAAGTATTGTGAGGATTTTTATTGTTAGGATTTGGCAATGGCTGAGCTGGAAGTTGATTGGTCTTCTATTGAAACAAGAGCATGAGTTGACGATTTAGATTGTGTTGAGGAGGTTGTTGTTGAGGAAATGGTAATGAAAGTTGTGGACTTTGATTTGGAAGTTGTGGAGTTTGTTGAAAAGATGGAGGAAATTGATAAAATTGAGCAAATCTCCCATAAGGATTTTGTATACCTTGTACCCATGATTGATATGGATTTTGAGGTTGGGGCCAAGGTTGTTGCCAAATATTCCAATTTGGTGGGGGTTGAAAATTCATAGGGTTTTTAAACCCTTGAGTTTGTTACCCCTGCCAAGGTCTTCTCCCAATGAAATAGAGAGATTCTACCGTATTTGGATCTTCTTGAAAGACAACTTTGAGTCTAGGAATTGAAGGACAATCCTTGGTTTCATGATTCTCTGAGCAAATCATACATGTTTCTACAATTTTTGCATCCAAGGGGAATTCCCTTAGAGCACGTTTCTTCCTACATTTTGGAAAAAAGATGGCTAGAGCATCAGTTTTTTCTTTCTGCTTGTTTTGAATTTTAAGGGTGTCTAGTTGTTCACTAAGGCTCCCCAAGATATCAGTTTTGAATTCATCAAGCATATTGCCAATTTCTACCCTACTTACTAACCCAGTTGCAGATTTGTTTGCCCTGATGAGAGAAGGATCTCTAGGCCCTTTTCCTGTCTTAGATTTTCCTCTCTAAAGATGGACACATAGTTCTACTATGTCATGAAGTGGAAGTTGAGAAATTTCTTCTTTCCCCATCATGTTTAAAATATCTATCCATTCATCTCTGATGGCCTTCAATAAAAGGGCTTTCGATGTTTCCTCATCTAGGTTTCTCATCTTTTCTCTCTTTAAGTTGTATTGAAATATTTCAAGTAAATCCTCCAAGTTCTCATCTTCTTTTTGTACCATTTTGAATACCTCATCCTTGTGATTAGTGGGCATGCAATAGTCCAGGTATCTATCCAAAAATGTTTGTTCATATCATTCCAAGTCCTAATAGATTGGGTGACTAATCCCATAAACCATTTCAAAGCGGCTCCCTTCAATGTTGAAGGAAACAGTTTGAGTTTTTGAAAGTCTTTCATGTATCATAGGTTCGGCACATGACTTCAAACTCAAACAGAAATGTTTCAGGATCCTCACTTCGTAATCCATAAAATTTGGGGAGGATAGATTGTGAGATGTTTTTCATCGTTGTATGAGTTTCCTCATCAACTATAGGGAATCCAAACTAGTTGTCTCCTTCCCTATTTCTTCCATTATTACCTCCACCTCCACCATTTTTGCCTCCATTATTTCCTCCTGCCCTACCTCTGCCTCTACCTCCAAATCTTTCTACTACTTTCTCTCTCATGATAGTTTCTTCAGAGTCCTCAGAGTCCTTTGGTTCTTCTATCAAGGGAGGATGAGAGGGAGTTTCTTCCTTTTCTTCTTCAGGTGATTCTACTTCTTTAATTACAATATGCTCTCTTGTAGAAGTAAAGAAAGGGTCTTCTTCTAAATCAGATTTGGTAGATACTGTAGGAGAATCCTCTGATTCAGCTGCTGCTCCTAGAATTCTAGGGATCTTAAGGCTAGGAGTAGATGGTGGTGAATCCTGTCTATGCCTTGAAGAAGATGGAGTTGTGAAAATCGAACTCTTGGCTCTCGCTATAAACCTTCCACTAGAATCTCTTGCTCTATGCATGTCATTTTTTATTTTTAAGTTGGCCTAATAATCTCTTTTTGATCTTCCAAGTCACACTATGTGCAAGAAGAGAGCATACTTAAGAAATTATTGAACGAATAACTCTTTTTTCTGATCCTCCAGATCACACTAGGTGCAAGAGGAGAGCATACTTCAAGAAGTTATCAAATTTTCCCTTCTTTTCATTGTTTTCTTTTAAGAAATTGGCTACCTAGTTACACTTCCCCGACAGCGGTGCCAAAATGTTTGGTCATTTTAGTGTTTCCTAAATTGCTGCATTTAATTGTCAATCTGGGATTCGTAAGCTGACGAAGTGCAGCGCACTATATGTGCAAGATAACCTATCTCTTACTTTTTTTCGTTTTTGGTTTTTTTTATGTGTTATGCGGATTTTTATCTTGGTTGGCTCCCTAATGTGTGAATAAAATTCTAAATGATAAGTATGGATATAAATGTTCAAGGAAATGATGTCCTTTGTATTGATTTCCCCAACTGCAGAAATATGCAATGACAAAATTAACTCCTAACAAAAAAATGAAAATGTACCACTATTCTAATCAAACAAACAATGAGCTATTCATCATGAAACCCAGTATCCTTGCTGCTGTCTAAATACAAAAGAAACTGTACCCAAAGAAATCCAAAAATTGCAAACAAAGTAAAGCTAGAATCAAATTACATCAGTTCATCCTCTGACCCCTAGCCATTAGTCTCACTATGGCTTTCGGAGGTAATCATAACCAACTTGAGCAATCTGATATCTAATTTGCAGGAAAATAAACTAACATCAAAGTACACACTCGTACTTCAATCCCCCACCATTAGTCCCGCTATGGCTTTCTGAGGCAACTGAAAATGACATGAGCAATTCAATAACTAACTTGCAGAAAAATAAACTAATATCAAACTACACATTTCATACTTCAATCCCTCAGGAGGTAACTGATAATGACATGAGTAATTTAATATCTAATCTAACTAATAAAGAAAATATACAAAACTGAAATAAATAAAATAGTGCTGGGATTGAAAACCAAGGAAAATAAATCAGCGGAAGGACAAGAATAATTCCATGTCATTAGTCATTGTGAAAGCTATGTGCAAATTCCGGGCTACCTAATCTGGAACAAAGACACTGATCAGTTAACAACAATATAAAGCATGAAAATTTATGGACAGAAGTAAAATGTGAAGACCATAAGCAATGCAATATATATACATGAATGATTATGGCATAAGGAATGTAAGGCAATAAAGCATGAAACTATACAACAATAAACTAAACCTTGGCTTCTGCAGGGGCCCTCTGCACAGTCCTTGGGCAAGAACTATTAACCACGAATTGGGCTTATAAATAGAGTCTTCTCATGTATTCAAAATGCAGTGATAACACAGAAATAAAGTCACGACATAGTGGGCTTATTAATAGTCAAAAATTACATTACAAGGACTAGCTAATATGTGTATGAGAACGCATTATTTATAGCAGAGGATGTCATAGCTAGTTTCCTACCATCTGCGCTAATAAAAGACACATGAACAACCACGTCCAGGAATCTAGCATTATGGCTGCCGTGAAAATTAAATCTTTGGAGGGTGGCTGTTGGATTTGGCTCATGGAGCAGTCCACAGGTGTTGTTATGTCTCCTGAGATTGAGGAATGGCCACGCAAATCTTTGCGTGGTGAAAAACAAAGTTTTATCACCGTAGGACTCTTAGGTTGACCACCGCTTTGCCCCCCATTGACTATGGCCTCTTTTGATGAATTTGACTGAGCTAATAGGACTTGGTCCATGTACATGTTGTTTTCAACTTGCCCATGTGGCTCGATTCGCCTGAAGACACCTGCAATATAGACTTTAACAAAACAACCGCAGAAAGTTGGGCTGGCTGCAGAAAGTGACAAGATTCCGCAACTCATAAACACAAATCTAGTTCAAATAACAACACAAACACATAGTCAAGAAACCACTTTACATGCTCTGCTCTTTTTTAGCTAATATGCAATAATATTGATGACTTAGGAGGTTCAGATGAATGGAAAGAAGCTAGAAAAAGGTGTAGGAAAGGTGCAAGTTTGGGACTCAACAATTCATTCACTAGTTTTGGCATGCATGGCACATGCATGTGGTTTATTGGTTATGATCTATCATTGGCATGGATGATTGTCGAGTTTACAATGGATTACCTAGCCTTGCTATTTCCTGGATAGCCATGGTGATTGTGGGTTTACTTTCATTACTTTGTTTTGGTTGGTTCCCATGTTTCCATAGCTTGGGTTGAGTTACTAGTCCTAGAAGCCCTGGTTAAACAAATGCTCTAGAAGCCCTGTAACAACTTGGGTTGAGTTACTAGTCCTGGAAGCTCCGGTTGGACGAACGCTCTAGAAGCCCTTGGTGGGTTGAGTTACTAGTCCTTGAAGCCTTGGTTGGAAAAACACTGTGGAAGAACTACATAAGTTGTGGGTTGAGGTACAAGTTTTGGAAGGCTTGGTTGGGCAAACACTAAGGAAACCATCGAAGGCTTAGAAGGAGACCAATCTGATGATGGTTTTGGTGATGTCCAATCACGAGGTGGAATCACTATTTGATGGGTTGAGGTGGATGGCCTTTGGAAGCCTTGAATGAGTTTTGATTGATGTGTTATATGATATCCCACATTCATGCTTGGAATATGGCATAGGCTGAATGGCTGAAAAAAGATTTGGCTCAGCCATCCTACAATCAGGTGGAACATGGTAGTCCCATCTCCCGTTGGTTCATTTCATTCATTAATGAGAAATACATTCCCTTGATTTTCATGTGTAAATGTATTGATGTATTTATGGATTTGATGGCTAATATGTTTATTGTATTTATGTCCCTATTATGTTGGTTATATGCATATTTCATAACAACAACTATGTATGGCTCTCAACATCTTTTTACTTGTATATGAATGGCTAATGTGTTTATCAGTTGTTAGAGGATAATGCAGAAAATGGAACGAGGGAGCAATGGTTCATAGTGATTCTCATATATGTATCAGATCCTTACACTTAATTATATTCTTTACACCTGTAGGTTACATGTTGATGGCATGTTTGACGAAATGCCTGTCATGGCTAGTAGGGGTATGGTTATGATCTTATTCATTTTATTTCTTATGCATCATTGTTTCCTTGCATCCTTACTAATTCTAATTGATCATTCCATTCTAGGTAGTGTCTTGGGCTCTAGGACGAAAAATGTGGCTCAAATCCCGGAATGCTAGCATTAGTGTTGAGACTAACTCGCTTGGGCAGTGTCTGGCAAGCACCATAAATCACCTGGGTAGTGTTTGGGGAGCATTAGTCTTGAAACTAACTCACGTGGGAAGTGTTTAGGGAGTGTTACCCTGCCCTTACGCCTCTCAAATAGAAATGGGACCCAAGGATATGCAGTCTGAGTTGTCTCCTGAAGGTTATTTGGATGAATTTGGATGACTATATGTGATTTTCTGTTGATTCCATTTCCTTAAAGTCACCAAGGAGTCCAGTCTTATCATAGTGGCCTCTCGTCACATGTTTACTCCAGCTGGCCATTTGCTTGGGTAGATGTGGGAGCAGGGTGTTACAAATAATGTGTTGGAAATTGTGCTAAGACCAAAGGGAAAATAAATTTTAGGTGGCTCTTTAAGAAGTTCCTTTGTGACTAAGAGGGAGTCTTGATGTTTGTAGCATGAAGCCAAAACTTCCACATAAGCCTAGTGTGAGATGTGTGAAACCCATTGAAAAGATTCATTCCTTATATTGGTAATTAATTCTAGTTAAAGTCAATTATTAGAGTGAAGATTCTTTTTCATATATAATTAGGAAAATCTAATAAAAGGAAATTTAATTACAATAGTGATTTATGTGAATATTATTGCGTAGAGAAGGCTCTACATCCCAGTATAGGGTAGATGTGTATGTGTTAGATGTAATGTAATTATTATTATTATAAATAATAATAATAATAATAATACAATCTTTCATGTTCTCTTTAGTCCTTCTTAGTGCAATAAATCTATTTCATCCATGTAATAAAAATAAAACCATAATACTATAGTCGAATATCATGGTTTACAATACCATGGCCCATTTAGGCTTTTGATTATTATGTGATGGATCTAAAATTTTAGCTAGCAATTGCACCAGATGTCTCAAAGGAAACTCAGTAAGGCATATATTTGAGAAGAAAAATCATTGGAAAAAAAATAGTAAACAAAATTCCATTCTATGGTAGAAGATAAAGATAAATCACTTACTGAGATTAGCCAAGAGTTTCTCTCAAAATGAAAATTATCTAGTTTTGAATAAGTGACATACAAAAATCATTGGAAAAAAATTAGTAAGCAAAATTGCTTTCAATGCTAGAAGATAAAGATAAATCACTTAGATTAGCCAAGAGTTTCTCTCGAAATGAAAGTTATCTAGTTTTGGATAAATATCATGGTGGTTGCTTATTTATTTTTGGATAAGTGTACAGGTGGTTGTAAGAATTGATTAGAATAAAACCTCCGGGTTGTTGATATAATTGATTGAAATTAAATGTTATGGTGCTTGTAAGTAATGATAGGTGGTTGTAAGAATTGATTAGAATAAAACGTCTTGGTTGTTGATATAATTGATTGAAATTAAATGTTATGATGCTTGTAAATAATGATAGGAATTAAAATAATTGTAAGATAATTGATTTAATTTTGAATTTGATAACGTGTAGAAACAAATTAAAAGTAAAAGTTAATTACTAAGAATAAAATTTATAGGACATTTAAGTTGAATATATATCTTGTCTATTAGCAATATCCCATAATATAAAATAAATAAAATTCATCCAACATTAATATTGAAACAACAATTAAATTTAAAATATAATGTCTTTTGAGAATATTTTGAATTTCCAATCCAACTAAAAATAAATAAATATCATTATAAAAACAATAACAGAAATCAATCCTATAAAATGTTTAAAAACCAAAAAATGATGTGGGATAAACACATATCATTAATAGAAAATACGAAAAACCCTTAATAAACACGTATTACTAATATATAAAATGCCATGGATAAGTAATTTCAAAATTCCGTCCTTGCCATCCTATTTCCATAGTTTTGAAAGATAAATAACGGTGGCCTTCCCCATGGCATTAAGGCTAAGCTTTTGCATAAAGGCATGACAAAACAAATGCGATGGTTTTCCCGCATCTCTCACAAATGAGGCACAAATTTGTGCGTGAACCCAAATTGCGAGGCATAAAGTAAAACCCTTGAGAAATCCAATTCTCGTCTTCGTGAAGCTCTTCATAACTGATAATGTTTTTGTATTATTAACCGGTAATGTTTTTTATGAGATTCGTTAAGATGTAATTTAGTGTTTACAATTTTATTGTATGAGATTCATTAAGATGTAATTTAATGTTTAAACTTTTAAAACTAAAAATAAAAATAAAATGCCTATTATTTTAATATTATATATTTAAAC
>APFE031479259.1:0-12790 GCA_000404065.3 Pinus taeda
TTATAAAATTCTTATGCTTTAGTGTTTAGGGTTTATGGATTATAACACATTAGCAAATGCTTTTAATATAAACTTAAATAAACGTTACAAAGGACTCTTTAAAATGTTATAAATTAATTAGGGTTTATATTTTAGGGATTAGGGTTTAAAGTTTATAACACTTTAGTATATTCTTTTAATAAACACATAAAAAATTTACAAAACACTTTTTAAAATGTTATGAAATGCTTAGGGTTCAGGTTTTAGGGTATAAGGTATAGGGTTTAGGGTTTGGGGTTTAGGGTTTAGGGTTTAGGGTTTATAACACTTTAGTAAATTTTTTTAATAAAAACTTAAGTAAAAGTTACAAAATGAATTTTGAAATTCTATAAAAGGCTTAGGGTTTAGCATTTAGGGTTTAGGGTTTGGGGTTTATGGTTTAGTTTTTATTTTTTAGGGTTTATAACACCTTAGTAAATTATCTTGATAAAAACTTAAGTAAAAGTTACAAAACTCTTTTTAGAATGATATAAAATGCTTAGCGTTTAGGGTTTATTGTTTCGGGCCTCGTGTTTAGATTTTAGGGTTTAGGATTTATAACACTTTAATAAATGATTTTAATTAACACTTAAATAGAATTTAAAATATTTTTTTAAATGTTATAAAACTATTAGGATTTAGCATTTAACGTTTAGGGTTTAGGGTATAGGGTTTAGGGTTTGGGGTTTAGGGTTTTAGGATTAGAGTTTAGGGTTGGGGGTTTAGGGTTTGTGGTTTAGAGTTTAGGGTTGAAAGTTTATAGCACTTTAGTAAACTATTTTATTAAAATCTTAAATAAAAATTAGAAAACAATTTTTAAAATGTTATGAAATGCTTAGGGTTTAGGGCTTAGTGTTCACGGTTTCGGGTTAGGGTTACAGGTTTAGGGTTTAGGTTTTATTATTTAGGGTTTATGTTTTAGGGTTTTGAGGTTACGATTTAGTTTTTATAAGACATTAGTAAATGATTTTAATAAACACTTAAATAAAAGTTTCAAATAATTTCTAAAATGTTATAAAATGATTAAGGTTTAGAGTTTAGGGTTTTGTATTTAAGGGTCCAACCCCACCTCTTCCTTCACTACCTCCTCCACCACATCTTCCTCCAACTCCAACTCCACCTCCTCCACCACCTTTGTCTCCTCCTCATCCTCCACCTCATCATCCCCATCCTCCTCCTCTACCATGAGCACCACCACATCCTCATCCTCCTCCTCGACCACCTCCTCAAACTCCAACTCCAACTCCACCTCCTCCTCCACCATCTCCTCCACCTCCACCACCAACTACTCCACCACCTCCTCAAACTCCAACTCCAACTCCACCTCCTCCTCCACCATCTCCTCCACCTCCACCACCAACTCCTCCACCACCTCCTCATCCTCATCCTCCTCCTCCATATCCAACTCCACCACCTCTCTTCCTCCATCACCACCTCCTTCTATTCCTCCACCTCCACCTCATCTTCCTCCACATCCTCGTGTTCTCCCTCCAACTCCACCTATACCTCCTCCACCTCTACCTCTACGTCCACCTCCTCTGCCACCTCCACCTCTACCTCTACCTCCGCCTCCACCTCCGCCTCCTCCTCCACCTGCACCACCACCCCCACCTCCACGCGCTCCTCCACTAGCTCCACCACAACCTCCTTGACCTCCACCTTCGCCTCCTCCTCCTCCTACTCCATCAGTTCGACATTTTCCTCCTCCTCCTTCTCCTCCTCTACCTCCACCAACTCATTTTGTTCCTCCTCCACCTCCATCTCCTCCTCCTCCACCACCTTTACCATCTCCTCCACCACGTCAACCTCCATCACCTCCTCCACCAACACCATCACATCCTCCCCTGCCTCCACCTCCACCACCTCCTCCTCCACAACCACCACCTCCGACTCCTCCTCAAACTCCTTAGCCTCCTCCTCCTCCTCCTCCTCCACCTCCACATCCACCTCCTCCTCAAACTCATTCGCCTCCTGCTCCACCCCCTCCACCTCCTCCTCCTCCTCAACGTCCTTCATCTCCTCCTCGTCCTCCTCCACCACCTCCACCTCCACCTTCGTCGCCTCCTCAAAAAACCTAAAAAAAAATCAAAATTGCATATCATTTCATTCTCTTTATTTATAATACATATTGATTCATTCTTTACAGCAATAGCTCATCTATCAATATATACATGACAATATAACAAATAATATGTATGAAAATTTGCAATATGAATAAGTAATTATGAGAACAACAATATCATTTAAAAAAAATGTAAAATTTGAATAAATTGTATCAAAATTTGTTGAGAAAAGTCACACCCAACTCAATTTTTATTCGTATTCTACAAAACCAGAAGGGAATACATTGGAGAAAATGAAATTCTATGGGAGATTGAAAAATAGTTCTATGATCAAAACACATGTGTCAAATCATTGCCATAAAACCATATTTTTATGATGTCCAAGGAAATTAGTTTAAATAACAACCTTTTTTGAGAAATTAAGGAAAATTACTTACAAAAATTATGGACTGTAAACATAAAGGTTAATTTAGCGTTTGGTCATTGTATAGGGATGGCAACTCTTGTTTCTATGAATTTTATTTTTCTTTTATGCGGAGATAATGGTATAGCATATAAACATTTTGACTTAATATTTGGGATAATCATCCTTAATCACTATTTCAATAAAAAAATCAACCACCAAAGTTTTGGACCCTCGAATTTCAACTCTTGGAAAAAGCCACCCCTAAAATTTTATCTGCATTAATGAAGACTATAAATGAATTCCAACGAGTAATTTACAACTAAAAGGTTTTGTAGAAAAATGTAGACTTGAAGACATGGCTGCCACAAATTAAAAATTAAACTTTATTTTTAATTAAAGAGTATTTTTCCCCAACCATTAGATACAAAACTATAATAACAGAATGTAATTTTTAAATCATACCACCAAATTTTGGGGATTTTCCAAACAGAAAGTTATTACAGTTCCCAAACATTAAGAAAGAAATTCAAGAGGGAAAGGAGAGCATGCTCGAGGTATTGGGATGTAAAGTAAATACATAATCCTCAACTATTAGCTATGACAATCATTATTCAGATGAAAAGTTCGAAAATGGAAAGGAGACTAGGGCTTTTATTTACCCTTTCTTTATTAATGACAATATTTAATTATCAGAAAATAATATAATGTAAATCTTTTTCTTTTATTTCTAAGAACAATTCATACAATTTATTTACTTGTTACCACCTGTAATGAAGTGATTCCATCAAAAATTGACAATACTATAATATTTGTCTATTTATATTCTAGCAGTATACATTAGATATTCATGTAAACTCTATATATTTTGTTTTTGCATAATGATTGTATATAATTTACTATTACTATCATTTTTTTTTAAGAAGAGAATACACAAATTATGCAAGAGGTGTGATGAACCCTTGTCATGGGAGTTTGCAAAGGTTTTCCAAGGCTGCTTTCTCCATGGCCAATAGGAATCGTTTCTCTTCTACTCCTATGTTCCTTATCTTCATGTGATTTCTTCTTTTCCTTTCTACTAGTAACCAAAGGTCATCGTCTAGTATATATCAGTTTTTGGGAATATTTTACTAAAATATAAAATGTTGTAAAATATTTTTGGTTCTTTCAGTGAATTGTAAAATCTTGTAAAACATTAGTGAATCATTGAGTTAATTATAAAATCTTGTAAATTATTGGTGAATCCCGCATTTAATATTTACATTTGGTTTTTTTTTTCCTTCTTATGCATTGATTCTCTAATAGAAAAATAGTTATCCAATTACTTCGCTTCAAATAAACCAAAATCTTTAGGATTTGGTGGTGCATCACTATCTATAAATTTTTGAACTCCTTGGTGTGTAACTATTGTAGTAACTACTATGATTTATTCTTCAATCAAAACTCTAATAATTGTTGATCAATACATAATGTTTTGAAATTACACAAAATGTTGAATGAGATTGAATGAAAGATAAAATAACTAATGAAAGTTAGTTTCCTGTATGATAAAAAAATCAATTATCACAAACTCATATAAACCACAATTTTCAAGTTCAAAAATAAAACCGACAAAGAAAAATGCTCATTACTTAGTATAACATGTTAAAAAACAAGTATCATAAAAGGATTTCAACTTCAAAAATGATAATATACTAAACTGCCTGACATCCTCCACTAATTACATGTATTGTTCCTTTAGCCTTTCGCTAGAAAGCATAATTTGATTAAAGGAATATTGTTCCCATGACAATAGATCCCCTAGAATGAACACATAGGAAGCTAAAGCATAGGTCATTTTTCCATACAAATAGCCAAGTATAACATATTTCCCTTTCCTAATAAATATTTTGAAACAAACTACAAGATAAACAATGGATTCTCTAAAAAGTGAAGAATCTTAGGTCATGCGAGAAAGTGAACTGCAAATTAACTTTTTTCCTTAAACCATTAGATACATAAAAAATTAATAAAAATTACACAAAATATGTGGAATACTCGAATAATAAACAAAGCCATATATGGTTCATAATATCCTACGTTTCTCAAGTAAACATAAAAGAGAACGTAAGACTTATTATTCAAGAAACAACATTAACTTTAACCAAACACTTTTTAAATAAATGATAATTAGATGAATCCAGGCATTCCCAAACAAATGTATTATTGAAAAATAGAATGAGAACTATAAGTTTTTATAGGACTAATAAAAGTTAAAAAAAAATAAACACAAAATTTTAATCTTGAAAAATGCTTCAAATTCTTGGCCAAGATACCAGATCTAAACATTAAAGAAATTTCATGTACTTGAATGACTATATTTTTGCATAGAGGAAATCTTCCTAAATGTATTAATTATCATTTAATGGTATGATATTGTGTATGTAAAGAGATATGTTTTGGATTCATGAGATCGTAGCTTTCATTTCGAACAATGGAGAAGAGAATGACAATTTAATATTTGAAATTAAGAAATGAATTTTAAATTAACATTCATACCTCCACCTCCTCCTCATCAGCCTGCATATCCACCTCCTCCTCCTCCTACTCATCCTAATCCACCTCCTCTGCTCCTTTACCTCAACCTCATCAGCCACCTCCATCTCCACCACATTATCCTCCTCCACCACCTCCATTACCACCACCTTCTCCTCCTTCACCTCCTCCACCACCTACACATCCCCCACCAAATCCTCCAACACCACCTCAAGCTCCTCCATCACAACTACCTACACAGCCCCCACCAAATCCTGCACCACCACCTCAACCTTCTCCACCACCACCTCCTCCTCCACAACCTACACATCCCCCACCACATCCTCCAACACCACTTCCACCTCCACCACCTCCACTTCCTCCTCCTCAACTACCTCCACCTCCACCTCCTCAATCAACTCCTCTTTCTCCTCCTCCACCTCCACCTCCTTCTCCACTACCTCCTCTTCCCCCCCTCCACCTCCTCCAACTCCTTTTCCTCCACAAACACCTCAAACTCCTCCACCACCTCCACCTCCTCTTCTGCATCTGCCTCCTCCTCCACCACCACCTCCACGACAACCTCCTCCTCCTCCTCTACCTCCTCCACCTTAATCACCACTTCCTCCACCTTCCTCCACCTCCACCACCTCCACTTCCTCCTCCTCCACCACCTCCACCTCCACCTCCTCAATCAACTCCTCTTTCTCCTCCTCCACCTCCACCTCCTTCTCCACTACCTCCTCTTCGCCCCCCTCCACCTCCTCCAAATCCTTTTCCTCCAAAAACACCTCAACCTTCTCCACCACCTCCACCTGCTCTTCTCCATCTGCCTCCTCCTCCACCACCACCTCCACGACAACCTCCTCCTCCCCCTCTGCCTCCTCCACCTCCACCTCAATCACCACTTCATCCACCTCCACCACCTCCTATACCACCACCTCGACCTCCACCTTCACACTACAGACTACACCACCAGCACCTCTACCTCCTCCTCATCCTTTACCTCCACCACCTTCACCACCTCCTCTACCTCCACCACCACCTCCACCTTCACACTATAGACTCTATCACCACCACCTCCACCTCATCCTCCACCTCCTCCTCAACCTCACTTGAACCACCACCTCCTCTACCTACACCTCCACCTCCACCTTAACACTGCTGACTCCACTACCACCACCTCCACCTCCTCCTCCACCTCCATCTACACCTCCTCCTCCTCCTCCACCACAACCTCCACCTACACCTCCTCCTCCAAGATATCAGATCTAAACATTAAAGAAATTTCATGTACTTGAATGAATATATTTTTGCATAAAGGAAATATTCCTAAATGTATTACTTATCATTTAATGGTATGATATTATGTATGTCAAGAGATATGTTTTGGATTCATGAAACTGTAGCTTTCATTTCCAACAATGGAGAAGAGAGTGCCAATTTAATATTTGAATTTAAGACATGAATTTTAAATTAACTTGCATACCTCCACCTCTTCCTTTTCCTCCTCCACATTCACCTCCTCTTCCTCCTGCTCATCCTAATCCACCTCCTCCTCTCCTTTACCTCAACCTCCTCAACCAACTCCATCTCCACCACATTCTCTTCCTCCACCACCTCCATCACCACCACCTTCTCCTCCACCACCTACACATCGTCCACCACCTCCTCCTCGACAACCTACACATCCGCCACCACCTCCTCCACCTCCACCTCCTCCTCCACCGCCTCCACTTCCCCCACCTCCACCTCCTCCACCTCCTTTTCCTCCACTTACACCTCAACCTCCTCCACCACCTCTACCTCCTCTTCCACATCTCCCTTGACCTCCAACACCACCTCCATGACAACCTCCTCCTCCTCTGCCTCCTCCACCTCCACCTCAACCTACGACATCACTTCCTCTACCTCCACCACCTCCTCTACATCCACCGCCACCTTCACCTTCACATTAGAGACTCCACCACCGCCACCTCCACCTCCTCCTCCTCCTCCTCTACCTCCACCACCTCCTCTACCTCCACCTCTACCTCTACCTCCACCATCACCTCCTCTACCTACACCTCCACCTCCACCTTAACACCGCCAACTCTACCACTAACACCAGCACCTCCACCTCCTCCTCCACCATATCCACCTCCACTACGTCCTCATCCTTCACCTCCACCACCGCCTCCTCCTCCTTCTGCTCCTCCTCCTCCACCTCCTCCTCCTCCTCCTCTGCCTCTGCCTCCATCTCCACCTCAACCTCCTCTACCACCTTTGCTTCAGCCACCTCCTCCTCCTCCACCACCCACTACTCTTCAACCACCTCTAACTCCTCCTCATCCTCCTCCACCACCTCTGACGCTTGTCATCCTCCACCACCTCAACACCTCAACCTCACCACCTCCTCCACCACCTCCACCTCCACCTCTACTTCTGCCACCACCTCCTCCTCCTCATCATCTTCAACCACCACCCCCTCCAACATCACCTCCCTAACCTCCAACCCTCCTCCTCCTTGACCACCACCTCCACTAGCTTCACCTGCTCCTCCTCCTCCTCCTCCTCCACCACCATCTTTGCAACCTCCTCCTCCTCCTCCACCTCTAGATCCTCCACCACCTCAACATGCACCACCTCCACCACCACCTTAGCCTTCACCACCTCCTTCACTGCCTCCACCACCTCCTCCTCCACCTCCAACTACTCCACCTCCACCGCCACCACGAGCACCACCTCTTCCACCTCCACCACCTCCTCCTACTCCACCTCCACCTCTCCTACACCTCCTCCACCACCTCCTCCTACTCCACCTCGACCTCTCCTCAACCTCCTCCACAACCGCCTTCACCTCCTCCTCCTCCACCACCTCCATCTCCACCTCCCCATTCCCTCACCCTATACGTGATCAGAAAACCTCAAAAAAATTTCAAAATTACATATCATTTCATTCTCTTTATTTTTAATACTTATTGATTCATTCTTTATAATGATAATTCAGATATCAACATATACATGATAATATAACAAATAATATGTATAACAATTTTCAATATAAATAAGTAATCATGAGAACAACAATTTAATTATTTTTCTTTTTTGTAAAATGTATATAAATAGTATCAAAAACTGTGTAGAAAAATCAATCATATTCTTAATTTCCAAAACTATTTAAAATCAATAGATTAATTACATAAAATCATTAAAAAATAAAATAAAATAAAAACTCAATTACCATAGACATAAATTATGGAAACCCCTAAGTAACATACATACACAAAACACAACCATACTTCATAAAACCTCCATTAAGTATTATGGAACACCAAAATTAATGATATTATAATCTCACATATGTGGTCTCAAATGGAAACACAAATATCTTCAGGTTCATTGAACCAAATGAGGTTAAGGTGACTGAAATAGAAGATTATAGAAAGAACTCTTAGTATGCCTTCATTACAATGGCTGCTAAGATATATGTCTAATGTATTGGTGTATTTCTAATGTATTGGTTCACAAAGATGTATTTCGATACCTTTGTTCTATTTAACCTATTATAACAAAATAGAAGTTATGATTTTCAATATCAAAATTGAAAGAACTGTGAACATCAAAAATTAACACACCACTCAACGTTTTCGTGTTATATTTAGAAAATAATAATAGATAATTCTAACTATTTTAAATTTATTTGTGTATTAAAAATTTCAAAAATATATGATATGAGTACCAACTTCCAATTCCTACATTATTTCTACATATTTATATTTTAAAATATTAAAGATACATTTTATATTTAAAATATAATTTAAAAACTTAAATTTATTTGTGAATTAAAAATTTCGAAAATATATATTTCAGTACCAAATTCCAATTCCAATAAAAAAAAGTTGAATCTATTTTCATATTAAAATACAGTTACAAAAAAATGACACATCAAAGTGTATCACACCAAAAAGTTTTTCCGTCCGTCCTTTGACAAAAGGCCAAAGAGATGAATGTTTGCATGAATTTCTATGAAGTAAACGTCGTAGTCTCGGTTTGTGGATCATAATTATGTGGCTACAGTTATATATAATTGATGTCTTGGTAACCATAATACAAAAATTCAGTCGAGACTATTGGGCCGATATAGTAATTGAGGACTTATCTTGATGACGAAGTGCTCAGAGTTTGCAACTTGTGAATAAAAAGTATAATATAACAAGACAAGTATCAATAAGATTTCTCATAGTTACAGAAAAAGAATTATAAACAATTGCTCAACATTTCATATGTACAAACAAAATTGTCCATAAATGCTGCTATTTATAATTATATGAAAAAATTATACACCCTACTTTAAAACAAGGCTTGAAGAAGATGCATAGTTTCAAATGTAAAAACAAAATTATTGATAAACTATATTCATAGTTAAAAGAAAAAATTACAAACCCTACTTTAAAACAAAAAATTACAAACCCTACTTTAAAACAACGCTCTAAAAAAAGCATGATTTCAAATGTGCAAGCAAAATTATCCATAAGCAAAATTATCCATAAACAATATGCATAGTTGCAGGAAAAAATTATAAACCCTACATTAAAGCAACGCTCAAAAAGAGCCATGGTTTTAAAACAACGCTCAAAAAGAGGCATGGTTTTAAATCTGCAAACAAAATTATCCCTAAACCATGGTTTTAAATCTGCAAACAAAATTATCCCTAAACGATATAGGTAGTTGCAGATTTTGTTTATAAACAACACGTTAGAACAATTATTTTCCCAACAGAATTATCCCTAAACCCTATCCATAGTTGCAGAAAAATGTTGGCTTCAAAATGTGCAAACAAAACTATTCATAAACGGTATCCATAGTTGCCTAAATTTTTTATAGGGAAGACATTAAAACAAAGATCGAAGAAGAGGCATGCGTCAAGAATGCTAATGCTAAGATAATTTGAATGCGTCAAGAATGTTAACATAATTTGAATTTACGGAAATGGCCTCCTTACCTCCAAAGTGATTTGAAGTAGAGTTATGAGCTGATTTGAAGTAGAGTTATGAGGTGCTAGCTGAGTTGAGCGTGGATCGAACACAGGACTTTCATATATCCAGTCCCCAGCAAAAATATAGAGCCGCTCTCCCAATAAAGATACGAAGATACACAGGACCCAACAAAGATAGATAGGGACAAAGGGGCGTTGATCGAACACAGGACCAAACGCTGTCCTCACAAAAATACAGAGTAACGTGAATGGAACACGCTACTTTCATATATTCAGTACGCTCTGTCAACAAATATACAGAAACAACAATATTGTGGATCGACCCTATCCCCACAAACATACAGAGACAACAACATTATGGATCAACATTATGGATCGAACACATGACCCTCTCCCAACAAAGATACAAAGGCAACAACATTGTGGATCGAACACACGAACTTCATATATTTAATTTGACTTATGGTCTAATATCCTCATACGTCTTGAAACAATTCGGCACATCTGGAAACAATTGGGACAGATTACTATTTTGAAATCCGCATTGAACACTGAGGAAACGGCTGTGAATAAACGGCTAGGATTCGGATGTGTCCATCAGCTCTTAACTAAATGTTACGGTGGAATAGATTGGGATTGTGAAATACGATTGGAATCTGGTCGAATTCTTGTACGACCTCTTAATTGAATTCAACAAATACTAAGTACAACACTCAAAACAATCAAAAAGTTACCAAAAAACAAAAAGTTACTTAAATTTAGAATGATGAATATTAATTAGATTCGTTAAAGTTCCACGAACAAAAAGAAAAAGAATGGTATGAGTAAACGGCTTTGAATAAACGGCTAGGATTTGAATAAACGGCTAGTATTCGGACGTCTCCATGAGCTCTTAACTAAATGTTAGGGTTGAAGAGATTGGGATTGTGAAATAGGCTTGGAATCTGTTCGAATTCTTGTACGAACTCTTAATTGAATTCAAGAAATACTAAGTACAACACTCAAAAAAAGCAAAAAGTTACCAAAAAGCAAAAAGTTACTTAAATTTAAATTTAGAATGATGAATACTAATTAGATTCGTTAAAGTTCCACTAACAAAAAGAAAAGAATGGTAAATAAAAAAATAATAAACCAAATTAATTAACAGTTGAAATTTTAAAATATGTAAAGTAAAAAGTAAAAAGTTAAATTTAAAAACACCAGCTAATTTCTTTTGAGGTAAAACACTGACAATTCCAAAGTTAGAAAGACTGAATGGTTGATGGCAAAGCAAAAAAATAAAAAACTAAATTTTAAAATAACATTTATTTGTTTTTAAATTTAAAAATTAGCAATTTCAAAGTAAAGCATAAAATATAAAACACATTTCTACCTAAATTGTAACTTGAAATTGACATATAGTAACCTTGTTATAATAAATAATTTAGAACATACCTTAAATGTGGAGGAACAATAAATTAAATAAAATCTACTTGACGTATAACCGTATAAACTAGTTGTGCATACAACCCTTTGTTCTCAATAACATTATGACTTTCTTGAATATGCATAGTAGACTTCAGTGAGAGTATTTAAATTTTTTTTTTGACATCTTTATATTTTGGTATATGTTGTCAATGGAGATACTTTGTTCCCTATCTTTAAGTTGAATATGAGAACCAAATTTATCAAGTTAAAGGGTTTAGTTGGTACCAATTAGTTAAACTTTGAATAGAATATGTAATGGAACAACAATTTACATGACTTTTAGGATATTTTTATGTGAGATTATGTAGGATAAAACAAAGGTAACTACTTCACTATAACTAAAAGGCTGTCACAAGCTTACAAAATCCAAGAAGATTGAAGTGACCATAATTTTTTTGTACTTCAAATTATATTCTTGTTTCAATAATTATAATGCTTAAGACGGACCAACTAATCTCCAAAATTTCTTGTTCTAAAGAATTAATATGGAGGTGTGAATCACTTATTTGTTTCTCTAACCTAGAAGTGATTACTTATTGTCAATTTATATTGAAACAATCCTTGCAATTATCATTATCTTGCATAACCAAATCATATTTAAAAGTATTAGAGAAAGTCTATTATTACATGGTATGTTAACGAAATATAAAATACTGTGCATTATATTTTTATGCATGATATTCTCTATACATATCAACTTATTCTTGAAATCTTATAATAATTAGCTACACTAATTAATAATAATAATAAAATATTGTATATTCGTGGTATTTTTCAACTAGGATTAAGTCTTTGCATCAACACTAAAAATATTAAAATCCATTAATACAATTTCAAGAAATATTGTGATCTCTCATTGATTCAAATTAGCTAAAAAGGCTTATGTGAAAAAGACCATTTTTTCTATCAGTGAGACTATGTGAGAAGAAGAGAAAAGAAAACCTCTATTATGATGATGGACCATCAATGGAGAAGGATTCTATGGTGTACCACTGATGAATAAGAATTTGTTTCATATTTTGGCAAGAGAGGGGGTGTTTAGGTAAAAAAGAAGAGAACTAGACCCAATCGATACATTTGTAAGTGGTCGATCAAGTTTCTTAAGCCCTAAGAAAATAGATTTATCAATATATTTGAATTGAAAATTTAGGCACTTGATTGTGCTTTCAAGGTCTTAAAATACACATTTCCAGTACCCCTTATCCAAAATGTTCTACAACAGCCTTTTGTACCCTAGTGAAATTAGGGAAGAATTTTTCATCCAAAATGTTCTACAACAGCCTTTTGTACCCTAGTGAAATTAGGGAAGAATTTTTCTTATGCAAAATTTGTTGCAACAGCCTTTTG
>APFE031479262.1:2397-15495 GCA_000404065.3 Pinus taeda
ATTTTCTTGTTGTGCTTCTCCTTCTTTTCCCTTCTGAGATCTACAGTCTTTCTTTAGATGTCCTTTCTTTCTGCATTTCCAGCACACTATCCCCGACCTGGACTTGGATCTACCTTTCCTTGATTTACTGTGATATCCTGAGCTCTTTCCTCTTTCCATTTTTCTTCCCGTAGACTCTGCACTGAAAGCATTGCCCGATGTCTCATTGGAGCTTTTCCGTCGCATTTCATCGCTAAGGATAGCACCGACAACATCATCAAACTTTAAAGTACTAGATCTAGAAACAGAGTTACTAATGGCCATTACTAAACCATTCCAACTTTCTGGCAATGAGCACAAGAATAACAGAGCTCTAACTTCATCATCAAAGTTTACCCCTACATAACATAACTGACCTGTAATAGTATTAAAATCATTTAGATGGTCTGCAACAGATCCACCTTCCAACATCTTCATATTAAATAACTGTTTCATAAGAAATACCTTGTTTAAGGCCGAGGGTTTTTCATATAGTTTCTCCAACGCCTTAATCAAACCCTCTGTCGTTGTTTCCTTCAACATGTTGAAGGCGACCGACACTGCGAGGCACAACCGTACTGTTTCGAGTGCCTTTCTATCGAGAAGATTCCATTCTTCATCTTTCATACTCGTCGACATCTTTGTTTTTTCACCCAATGGTAGGTATAGATCTTTCTGATACAGATAATATTCCATCTGCATCTTCCACAGTGAGAAGTTTTGGCCGTTAAATTTCTTGACCCTAAACTTACCATCTTCCGCCATTGCTCCCACTCGAATGAGGAACCCTTCTTTCCTGCGAGTTTATCAGCCAAATAGACCTTCGGCTGTGATACCAGTTGTTAGAAAATTATATATCACAGAGCAATGGAACACATAAAATATTGCAGAAATATAAACATAGAAAACACATAAAACAAGAGAGACACAAATATACGTGGTTCACCCAGTTTGGGCTATGTCCACCCCAAACAGCCAGTCCTTCCTTTCTATTATCCAGCAAAATGAAGAGACACAACCCACAACAGATCCACTGTAATATCCTCTGTTTTCTCTCACAGTCTCACCTCTCTGCTTCTCGCTTGGAGAATACACATCTATTACACAACCTCAAATACAATGCCCTCATACAAAGAGAGGGGTTACCTCCTAAGGAAAAAAACCCTAAACTAAACATAAGTTCTATCGTCAGATCATCCACCTAATGAACGACCCAGATTGACTAGAAATTACTATACTTTTACAGGACAATTTTACATTTGTTTTTAGCTTCGGGGGCACTACCCCCGAAATCCCCACCGAGGGACCGCTAGCCCTCGGACCCCCCATCCGGGGGGGATCATCCCCCGAACCCCCGGGGTGGAAGTCCCCGCACCCCCCCCCCCCCTGAGGGTGTCAAACTTCCTAGGGTATACATCCGACTAAAACAAAGACCTCTAAACAATCATGCTCCATACTCAACAAAAAAGATGTGTTGGCCAAAGTCAGCAACTTCCCATTGAAAATAGCAGGCAATCCCTGGTGGAAGACCTAAATGTATTGCCACTAGGGTCGTATCATGTTCTAATGGGCATGGACTAGTTGGAAAAGTATTGGTCCCTCATAAAATTAAAAAAAAAAAACTATTTGCCACATGGATGAGGAGGGAAAGAGGCAGGAAATTCAAGGCATTTTGAGGCCTCTAAAATTAAGACCAGTTACAAGAACTGTTAGATAAAAAATACATCCACCCAAGTGTATCAACTTGGTGAGCCCCAGTATTTTTTGTTAAAAGGAAGGATGGAACCTTGTGTATGTGTATGGATTACAGCCAACTAAATAAGATAACTATTAAAAATAAATACCCTTTAACTCGCATAGATGAGCTATTTGATCAGGTGAAGGGTGCGACAATGTTTTCAAAGATTTATCTACGTTCAGGATACCATCAGATCAAAATCATGGAATAAGACACAACTAAAACAACCTTTAGAACTCGTTATGGAAATTATGAGTTCATGGTGCTACACTTTGGGCTAACCAATGCTCCCGTGACCTTAATATGTGTCATGAACAATATATTCCATCAGTACGTGGATAAATTTGTGTTCATTTTTATTAATGATATACTGATTTATTCTCGGAATATAGAAGAACATAAAGAACCTCTCATAATAGTATTGCAGACTCTCAGATAACATCAACTATATGCCAAATACAACAAGTGTGATTTCTATAAAGAGCAGATTCAATATCTAGGCGACATCATTACCAGGGATGGAATCGATTTGGACCCAAAAAAGATAAAACTATAATGGGGTGGCCAATGCCAAAGGACGTGGTAGATATGAGGTAATTCATGGGTCTAGCAAGGTACTATAGGTGATTTGTTGAAGGATTTTCCAGAGTGGCATACCCCATTACCTCCCTGCAAAAGAAAGGAAAAACCTTCAAGTGGACAACATAATGCCAAAAGAGATTTGACCAGATTAAGCATTTACTAACCACCAAACCTATCTTGAGCATCAAAAACCCAAATAAGGACTATTTAGTTTGTATAGATGCTAGCAAGGAAGGGGTTGGTGGTGTTTTAATGCAAGAAGGTAGAGTGATTGCTTATGAATCTAGGAAACTTAAGGAGCACGAACATAAATATTCAACCTATGACTTAGAGCTAACAATTGTCATTCATGCACTAAAAATGTGGCGCATTATCTGATGGGTATGAAATTTCTTTTAATGATTGATCATCATAGATTAACTAACTATTTTAAGAAACCCACTTTGAAGGCCAGGCAAGCCAAATGGGTCGACTTTTTAAGTGGTTTTAACTTTGAAATTAAGCTCTTGAAAGGTAAGGAGAATCGGGTCATGGATGCTTTGAGTCAGAAGGTACACTGTATTTATGAAATCTCTTATATTGATGTGTGGACTACCTTCAACGAGTTGATTAAAGAAGCAACCAGGCGGGATCCAGAATAACAATTTTTATGGCAGCAAGCTAAAGTTTTGAACAACCATGAACAACAGCTAGGATACGAGATAAACCATGAGGTATACTAATTTATAAAGGAAGAATGTATGTGCCTAACCAAAAAAGTATTAAAGAATTAATTTTGGATGAATATCATAAGATTCCATATGCATGCCACCCTGGATACTGGAAGTTGATTACTGTGCTAAGAAAAGAATATTTTTGGCCTAGCATGAAAAAGAATGTAGCTGAGTATTTGACTCGTTGTCTGGAATGTCAGCAAGTGAAAACTGAACATCAACATCCACTCAGGTTACTACATCCACTATCAATTTCGGAATGGAAGTGGGAGAACATTTCCATTGACTTCATTACAGGAATACCTAAGTCCAAAAAGTAAAATGATTCGATAATGGTGGTAGTGGATAAGTTGAGAAAATCTGCTCATTTCATATTGGCGTAATCAACCTACAAGGCTGTATAAATCGCTAACATATTCATGCAAAATATTTTAAGATTACATGGGCTGCCAAAAATTTTAATTTCTGATCGTAATGTAAAAATTACATCAGCTTTCTGGAAAGCTTTGTTTGAGGGATTGGGCACACAACTGCATTTTAGTAATCCTTACCACCCTCAAATAGATGGGTAGACCGAGCGGGTAAATCAAGTGGTGGAGGACATGTTGTGAACTTATGTAATGCAGCAACCCTCCAAATGGGAGGATTACCTATAGTTGGTATAACTTTCCTATAACAATGGTTATCATACATCATAATAAATGAGCCCATTTGAAGTTTTGTATCGGCACAAGTGTCAAACACCTTCAAATTGGGGAGGGTTGGAGTATAAGTTGATGTTGGGACCCGAGATGTTAAAAGAAATGGAGGAAATGGTCAAGAAGGTTCATTCCAATTCAAAGGCCCCTCAAGATCAACAAACAAACTTTGCTGACCCAAAAAAGGAATTTCCGGGGATTTCAATTTGGAGATCACATCTACGTATGGATACGAGCTAGGAAAAGTACATTACAATAGAGCAGATGTGCTAAATTGGCACCCTAATTTTGTGGCCATTTCCAGATCTTGCCACGAGTTAGGCAAATGGCCTACTAGCTCGCCTTAACGAGCCACATTTGTGTGAACAATGGTTTCCATGTTTCCGTGTTAAAAAAATATGTTTATGATCCTAAACATATATTTAATCGGCAAGATATACAAGTAAAATAGTTTTAACAAATATTTCAAAAGCAAAGTACTAATAGTAAAAGGGACTAACGAGCATTTTCTTTTGTAGTTTGAACCGAAAGGCGAGTTCTCGGTCGAAAAACTGGTTATACTCGATTTGAGAGAAGTAATGCTGCAGAAACGAGTTATCACCCAGGTTAAAGTGCAATCGCAACACTTTGGGCCAGATGAGGCCACCTATGAGGATGAGCAGGTTATGAGGGAAACTTGTCCAGGTGTATTTGCACAAAAAAACATTGGGATGCTATTTGATTTTAGGGGGTGGATATGTGATGTCCACAGAAAATTATAATTATTTTATTTACTACAATAAAACAAAAATTGGATCTTATTATTATTATTTGAATTTATGTATTTAAAATTTTATAATTATGAATGAAACAAATATTGAGGGTTAACAAATCTTGTAACTCTTTCATATCAAGAAGTTGGGATAATTAGTTACCTAACCCTTACTACTTCCCTGATTATGAATTCTCCAAGAAGGGATCAAGAGGGTAATGTTTGAAGGTACCTCAAAGAACCAAAAGGAGAAAAGGGGGAATGTATGCCATGTTGGAAGGTCAGACATATGGAAAGCTAAGTCTGGTGATGACCAGATAGTTGTGGATGTTGTGACTGTAAGTCTTGCAAGAAGACATTTGTCTTGTGAGAAAAAGCCCACGGGGAGGCTTGGACCTGAAGCCAAGTCTCATGGTTGTGAGGATAACTGTGTTGAATTATAGTTGTGACTTCAAAAACTTACTGTCATAAAATATTGAATCCAGGTAAGTATAATAAATTGTTGTATTTATTTTTGTTATGAGACTATATAGGAAGAAATAGAGAGTGGGAGAATTATTAACTCTTCAATATGATAAATAAGTAATTTGTAAACACTAGAGTGGATTGTATTTTAAACACATGTATAAATCTACTGAAAAGAAAACAAAAATTAAACTCTATGGATTTGTAGTGAAACAAGAAACCTTCAAGCTCGATAATAATAAGTAACATAGGAAATATAACAAGGAAGGTCTTTCTTTAGTTAACTTGTACTTTAAAAAAAGGACTGCTAAACAATAGTATTCTAGAAATGGTTATGTATAGCTATTTACAAGAAACCAATTTAAGTAAATGTTCTAAGCTGGAAAATCATTATATCAATCAAGAAAAACAAACATATGGGCCAAGTTCAATAACCTCAAACTCTAGAAATGCGGAATGCAACCCAAATGAACAAATACTTCATTAATCATCTCTATAGACTTGTGACTCTTCGCCGAATAGATTAGACTAAATGCAAGATTGCTTTAAGGTACCTGTATAATCAAACGTTGAGAACTCTAAGGAACAATATGTTTAGATATGGTCGAACACTGCTCCCATAGAGCTAGAGCCATAACAGAACACTGGACCATAATTCCAGAATAGTAAATTTATATTGCCAAGGGTAAACTTTGACGAGACCAAATGCATTAAATCAAAAGGTAGATCCGACTAAGAATTATAATTCAGAGTCCAGAATAAGCTAAGACAATCGTGACCTCTCGCATACTTCTAAATGAAATTCGAAGAGGTTTGAAAAGTTGGAAACCAATAACAGAACTAATAAATACTTAGTGGAAACTCATGCTAATACATTTACAGTGATAGCTCAAAAAATGGATACCCAATTTCTGACCAAGAAATTTCAACAAAAATCCAGAACGACCACTTAATAACAGAGCATATGAAATTCAAAATAAAAGTTTGAAGCTAGAACTCCATAGCTTACAAACAATAACGATTTCGTTTAGGGTTTGGAACTCTCATCAAAATAACCTCAAGGGTTTAATAAATAAACCTCAAAATGAAATTGCACTACCTATGTTCTGTCAAAATGGATATAAATATTACATCAACAGTGGCTTGCGTCAAGGAAAAGCTATTCTGCTCACCAGAAAATGTTACACAGGATGATAACATTATCAAAGATTGAGAGCTATAAAAGCTAGAAAAAACCCTACTGTGATTTCTCTAAAAGAGGTAAAGCTATACCACACCCTTATTTAAGCCATAAAAGGCTCTGACCACCTATAGGCTACCAGATGGAAATCGATTCTTTATAATACCCGAAGGAATATTAGTGACTAGAACATGGATGAGGCACCTGGTGATGGTAATTGGAGTGCTACGGTACCTACGGGGAAACCAGAAATAAAATATGGAAAGAGTGTTACTTTGATTGCGGATTAACGAAGAAAACAAAGGAAAAGAATGCAAAGAGGGATATCTACCAGAGGAATGTTGTAAACCTGTTAAGGTCACGTGAGGCATGGTGACTATAGTGGAATAGGAGCCATCAAACCATGCCCTAGCCGTGGAAACATAGCATATGCCCATCTGGGGAGAAACCATGGAGCAAGAAAAATCACTGGAGAGCCGAACCCAGAACTGTAAATGCTCAACCATAACACAATGAAAGTCACCATCGAACAACCAGAGCTATTAGGGAACCCTCTAACATCGAATGAGATCAAGTGTTGAAGACCATCGATGGAGCGAAGATGCCGAGGTAGGAAGGATAGTTGTAGAGAATACATAGGGTTTCTCGAGACCTTCTCCCGCCATCACTCGGGAGGACAAAGGGGTATGGCAGTTATTTGAAATCCATAGAATTAACATAAAAAATCCAAAACACTGTGTCATGTATTAAATGCAGGGATTAATGTATAGATACAGAATTAATGAAATTGCAAGTGATAAGGCCCAATTTACATATGTAATATAGATGTGCACACCAATTTTAATATAGTTCAATGTTTTGAGTAATACAATTAATTTTTTATTTTTTTTTATTAATGTGGAGACATCACAAGTGGTATTAGAGAACTCAGGTTAAAAAGTTGAGGCTGCTAGAAACTAATGATTAATAGTGTTTGTGATTTACACAGTAAAAGAAGCAAGAGCAACTAGTATGAAGAGTACATACAAAATACCTCATAGATCCATGACAATTTTAGGACCTGCATATTTCCAAGAAACAAACCCTGAGGTATGGGTACAACTAGGAAAAGAACCACGCAACATGAACACTACAATTATGGAAACTGTGCAAGAGTTGAAGAGAGAGATGGCTCGGTTGAGGGCAGATAATGAAAGGCTGATGCAGGAACATGAGAAGATTATGAAGAGTCTGTCAAATAGATAAAATTAGTGTCAGCTACTATCTAGCATAGAACACGAGCATATGACCAGAGAGAAATAATATCAAGTAGAATATCTAGAGACAGAAGGAGGGGAATGCCTCAGAAGAAAAATTTGTTAATGCCTCAGAACACAAAAAACAGAAAAGACAAAGGATAGAACTGTAAGGAGAATTTCCGAACATAAAACCGCCCCTCTTTAATGGTGAGTAGGAAGAGGCAGATGAAGCCTAGCTTATTAATATGAATAAGTATTTTCAGCTGTATGAATATGATTATAATTTAAAAGCTCGCCTAGTCGTCTTCCAGTTGCAAGGGAAAGCCACCCTGTGGTGGGAAGAAGTGAAGACGGTGCATGGGGTGAATGAACAGAACATAACATGGGAAAAATTTCAAAGGTATTTTAAGGAAAGATATTTAACTAAACGATGCTATGAATAAAAAGAAAAAGAGTTTCATGATCTAAGACTAGGACAACTGACAATGGATGAGTTCATTACAAAATTTACATCCTTAATTCCGTATCTTCCCTACATACGGGAGGAGAAGGCGAAGGTGCAATGATTTATTAATAGTGTTCCTTTGTTCATGAAGGAGAATCTTTAATTTGATAACCCAAAAACCATGGATGAGGTTATATGGAAAGCTTAGATATGTTATCAGCAAAATAGACAAAAGGGAGGTGTAGGGAAAAGATGGACTGACAAAAAGGGAACAAAGTTCCCTGTTGGAAGCAAGGGAAACAAGTCTATCATCAATAAAGGACCTCACAAAGGATAGGTAAACAAAAATATGAATAGAAATTAATATAGATTTAGACTTCCCAATGAATCCAAAACCAATGAGCAGTCAGGCAAAACTGAAGTTGAAATAGCAACAAGACCCCAAGTACAATGTTGGGGATGTAGAGAACCACATTACATAAAAAATTGTCCCAACCATAAAGGCACTGAACAGATTTTGTAGATTCAGGAGGCTTCCACTATAGGACAATTGGCCAGGAGCATCCCAAAAATCAATGTTGCCCTTGAAGATCTCAGGCGGAATACCAACCAACCATGGTGGAATTCGAAGGTAATTTTTTTTACCAAACTATATCTATTTTTAATTGACCTAAGAGCTACATTAAGTTATGTTATTCCTAATATAGTTGATGAGTGTTGTTTATAAGCTGTCAAGTTCAAAAGTCCTTGGTTAGTACAGCTAGCCATAGGGGCAAAAAGACACATGTTGGCCAAAGTCAGCAACTACTCATTGAAAATAGCAGGTCAATCCCTGGTGGCAGACCTGAATGTATTTCTCGTAGGGTCGTATGAAATTCTAATAGGCATGGACTGGTTGGAAAAGCGTTGGTCCCTCATAAACTGTAAAACAAAAGCTACTTGTTACATGGATGATGAGGGAAAGAGGTAGGAAACTCAAGGCATTTTGTGGCCTCTAAAATTAACACCAGTAACTGCCTCTCCGTTAGAAAAGTGTATCAGAAAAGGGTGCCAAAGTTATGCAATTCAGGCGGGTTGTGCCAACACAAAAGAAAAATTTGCTTCCTTAGAAAGTATACCTGTAATATAGAATTTTACGAATGTATTCACTGAAGAGATTTTGGACTTCCTCCAAAAAGAGATATAGACTTCACCATTGAATTGATACCAAGAGCAGCTTCGGTATCCCGAGCCCCTTATCGCATGAGTATACCGAAGTTGACAAAGTTAAAAATGCAGTTACAAGATCTGCTAGATAAAAAATACATTCGCCCAAGCGTATCACCTTGGGGAGCCCCAGTGCTTTTGGTTAAAAACAAGGATGGAACCCTGCGTATGTGTATGGATTACCGCCAGCCAAATAAGCTAACTATTAAAAATAAATACCCTTTACCTCACATAGACGATTTATTTGATGAGGTGAAGGGTGAAACAATGTTTTCAAAGATTGATCTATGTTCAGGATACCATCATATCAGAATCAAGGAAGAAAAGATAGCTAAAACAACCTTTATAACTTGTTATGGACATTATGAGTTCGTGGTGCTACTCTTTGAGCTTACGAATGCTCCCGCAACCTTCATGTGTCTCATGAAAAATATATTCCATAAGTACTTGGAAAAATTTGTTTTGATTTTTATTGATGATATACTGATTTATTCTAAAAATATAGAAGAACATAAAGAAAATCTCATAATAGTGTCGCAGACTCTCAAAGAACATCAACTATATGCTAAATACAACAAGTGTGATTTCTTTAAAGAGCAAATTTAGTATATAGGCCACATCATTATCAAAGATGGAATCTTGTGGACCCAGAAAAGATAAAGACTATAATGGAGTGGCCAGTGCCAAAGGACGTGGCAGATATGAGGTCGTTCATGGGTCTAGCCGGGTACTACATGTGATTTGTTGAAGGATTTTCCAGAGTGGCATACCCCATTATCTCCCTGTAGAAGAAAGGAAAAACTTCAAGTGGACAGCAGAAAGCCAAAAGAACTGACCAGCTGTTGAAGCCTCGAAAATCGGTGCAACAACATTAGGGAAACCACCCGGTCCGGACCTTAGTACAACTCCTTTTCCATTTGGGATAGTGGCTCTGACTGAGGGTAATGCGACCAGTTTCCCAGAAATAGATAAATGGGATGAGTGAATGCTTTGTAGATAACACTAGTGATAGGCGGAAGGCTGAAACTATTGACAAAAATATAAGTAAATGAAACTATCCCGGGAATCTATTGAGCTCTAAAGCGTAGCTTTTGATGCTCTATGTCTAAAAGACAAACATATAGATGACTGTATCTTCAAGACATAGATATTAAATCATTTTAGATTGTTGTGCTTAAATAGTTAAGCAGAGAGATTGAAGTGAAATTACCACACTTTATACATTCATATCATTATCATATACATGATTTAAAAGTAAAGGCACATCATATAAACACCCAATAGTGAAATGAATAAGATTTGTTGTTATAGCGCATGCATACAATCAACGATAGCAAGAATAATTACATAATAATTCACATACACAGAATGACTTCAGACAAAGATAGCAATACCATTTGAGCTGCTTGCCACTCCCAGATATCAATTGCTATGTGCAGTTCTTCCCTTAACGCATAAACATTCTTCAGTCAACGACAATAGTGCACAATTGTATAAAGAAATTTCTTCATTAAAGTAAGAACGACTGGTCGAGTTTCATAAAAGAATAAGGACTGAAGCACAATAGTGCAAACTTCAGTCTGTTAAGTCTATTACAAAATTTTACGACCCCTTCTAAAAACATGAAAGGGTCTATAAATACAATACTAATCTAAATATCTATAAAACATAAATGCTACTTAAGCTGATATCAATAACTTTTGTTGCTATTTCGGTTGGCGATTTGGGGAGCTGGAGGATGATTCATTGGGTCGGCTGCTTGCCTTTGAATCTGAGCTGATTAATGGCAAGCATTGGCTCAATTTCCGGAGGTTTGTTGAGGCGCGAACTGAGCTGGGCAGCATAGGTGGCGTCTTGGATGTCAGGAATCATACAATGGATTGCATCTGTTAAACATTCGAGGGCGGCTCTTTGTTCATGAAGCTTAAATAGGAAGTGCCAATATGTTTCCATGTTTAAACTATTAACTCCGGCGATTAATCTTCCTCTACCTTCTAACTCTGGATAACACGTTTGCTCCAATGCATTTGTTGTAGTAATCTTTCCCGGTGTACACTGGGAAATCATGTTTGCTATGTAGAGAGTGTCGTTAACTAGATCAACTAAATTGCTAGAAGTTAATCTACATCTTGAAGCTGCTCTCTCTGCCTTGAACACCTGTGTGTGCCATTCCATGAAAAGTATATCTTTATGAACCTCAAGTATCCTGGGCAAATTGGAGGCTTTTCCCGACTTTGAATCTTGCCATTCAAGATATGCAGTAATAGCCTCATCGGCTTGATTCAAGTCATCCCTAGCTTTCTCTACCTGCTCATTTATGGATGTAGTTAATTCGCAGAGTGGCTCCGCTTGAGAGATTTGTTGACACAAGAGTTTAATTTGCGATATTAGCGCATTGTTTATCAACGTTGCCTCTTTCCTGAACTCTGTTATCTGCGAATCTCCTTTTATTTTATCTAGCTGCAATGTTATTTGAGCGATTTTCTCATCCTTGGTTTTCACCATTTGATCATTCGCTGCTTTCAACTTTTCCAAAGCCTCCGTTAATTCGTTCTGTTTATGGATCGCTGCCTGATCAATCCTCTGTTTCTCTGCTTCCAATTGCTGAGCCAATTGATTATTTATTTGTTGTTGCACCAATAACCACTCGTCTGCCTGCGTTGTCCTTTGTTGTTGTGCCGCTAACTGCTCCTCCGCTTGCATTACCTTCTGCTTTATCTCGGCTAATTCTGTCTATAAAGTGGAGATTTCTTGGTCTTTAGTCTTTAACAAAAGACTCACCTCCGATGCTTTGTCGATGGTTGCAGCTGAATAGGCTCCAGCGTACTGTGACAATTTAGTTAAATCATCGGAGGGATCCAGCTTCTCCTTCCACACTACGTTGCCCGTGACCGTTTGTTCTGGGAAGATAGAAGGTTGATCAAGCCTTCGTCTCTTCCTTGATCGTTTTACCACTGCTCTATGCCTTGGGCTGTAGAAGACATCCAATGGCGGAATATCTTCTACTTGTAGAATGATTTGATCGCTGGGACCTTTCGGAATCATTTCAATATCTTTAGATTTAGGTGGGCCGCTGGTTCCACTCAGAACCTGAGATGAGGTATCATCCTGCATATTGCTGGTCTTAGGAGTATCGGTACTTTTTGAGTCTTTCCCTCCACTGATAATGGTATCGAATTGCTGCCATTCCTTTAGAAATTCAGGGTCTGTGATAGCACCCACATTGGTATCGGTGGTGGTCTGTTTAGATTGAGACTCCTTCAGCAATTGTTCCTATTTTTTCTTTTGTTGCTCCTCCTGTTCCTTTCGCCGTTTATCTTCATGCTCTCTTCGCTGTTTGTCCTCCTGCTCTTTCTTTAACCGTTCTTCCTGTTCTTTCTTCAGCTTCTCCTCTTGGTCTTTCCTGTGTTGTTCCTCCTGCTCGCTATTATGATCTTTCGTTGTGGAAGGAGGTTCCTTTGTCTGTTGCTGACCAGGCTCACTTGATGATGCTGCTGGGGTTAGCGTTAATAAATCTAGAGGCAGAGTTTGCAACCTCTGCTCTCTAAGTTTATTAAACTCAGTTAACCCTTCATCATTATATCTCATCTTGGCGAGTTCTTTGGCTTGACCTATTGATTCAGCTGAAGAGAACATGTCATCGAACATATCTTCTTTATGATCAAACGTTGCTAATTTGGCATGTTCCAAAGCGACATAGGCAGTTCGCTTTGGGTCAAATGCTCTATTCGGGATTGTAGCCAGATTTAAAGCTTGAACCTTTGTGGCCTCTTTTTCCGCATGTTTGAGATCATGCAGGGTAAAGACACCACATCTGAAGGGAAAAGTAGGCCAGCCCCTTTTCTTCTCCTTTTTGAGAGTCTGTGTAGTACTCTCAGCTGTAATTTGGTATGCAATTTCCCTTGCTAGCAATTTATTAGGAACATATAAGGGGAGGACATGAGGATTGGCTTGGCTACCGAAGACTCTGATATAGGTAAAATGCTTTTCTCCAAACCAACTAGCCACTGCTGGCAAATCAAAGGAGGCTAGGTAGGAAATCCTTGAAATGGGTTTATCAAAAA
>APFE031479262.1:15924-30032 GCA_000404065.3 Pinus taeda
CATCATTATACCTGCATAGCAATAAGGAGAAGCCAAAGAATCGACCGAGTACTTACCGGAGGATTCGTGCTTGTGTTTGTTCGGATTTTGCCTCCAATCCTTGATAGGTTCGGACTCAATCTAATTCTCGCTTGCAAACTTCTCCAGGAAGGCGCTATTGTATATCTTCTCCGGCTTGGGCAAATGATACATTTGCCTCAGGTCTTCTGGTTTGAACGATCCAAAAATCCTCCCATCTCTTGTGCTAAATGTTCTGTCCATGATGGGGATTTCTTGAATCGTCCATCGCACCACATCTGTATATGGGAGAATTTGCTCCCTGGCTGCTATCCTGTGAAGGAAAGAATCAGCCAAATCCTTGAGAGTGCAGTCCGACTTCTTTAATGAATCCGCGGTAGCTTCTTCTACCATCTGCTTTGGTTTCTCGGCCTCAATTAAGTCATAAGTTCCTCGCCAAGTCACTCTGGCGAGGCCTGTGCATGTTGTGTCGGATATTAGGCCTTTCTTGCTGTTTGCTGCGGCTTGTCCTGCGACTGGTGGATTGGAAGCACCTGCCATTTTCTTAGACTTCTTACCCATCATGCCCGAACTCCTGTCTATGACTGCATTCTGCACAGAGAGGCAATTTGGCGTAACACAGAGAGATAGCAATAAAACTAGCAATTGATAGCAAATGAATAGATGTGCAGCGATATATTCAGCCTTTTTAAAACGGGCGCGGAGATAATCCATAGAAAGATTTTTCGACTTGAATCCATTAAATGGCCGTATAGAACCTGCCACCTTATAAATGCCCATTATATCATTATTCGGTTGAGAGATCTCATTACGCATGCAATGGACGTATTGGCGGCCGAGCGGGAGTGATTATGCCTTAAATATGATTAAATTGAGCTTTCCAATCACTTTAACGGCTTTCTATGGAAAAAAGTGCCTTATCGCATCGCATCGGGGATTATAACAAGTCCGCCTTTACAATGTGCATCGAATATCGCCGATCGTCGATTGCGATATCGCATCGGTGAAAGGCTTATGCGTATTAAGGCTTAAACAAGGGGACCCGCCGATCGCCGATTGCCGATTGCGATATCGCATCGGCGAAAGGCATATGTGCAATGTGACTCATACAAAGGGGACCCGTCGATCGCCGATCGCCGATAGCTTATCGCATCGGGGGTATTGATATGGGGCGCTTTCGGTAGTGCATTGGGTATCGCCGATCGCCGATCGCCAAATACTATATCGCATCGGCGGAAAGCCTTGTGCCATTTTGTTGTGTCCCTCATGTCATTGCGATATGCGATCTTGCGATCGCTTTATCGCAATGACCAAATATTTTCTTTATTTCTTTTAAATGGATATTGCTTTAAAAAGGGTTTTTATAAAGCACTCCTTTGATTATCGGACCTTTTGTTAAGTAAAATTTCTGATATCAATTTTATTTTAAAGGGACCCATTTCACATTTTAATGTTTTATGAATAAAAATAACATGAAATGGGGGGTTGTTTGTAAAGCACAACACCAGCTTAAGCATTTACTAACCACGATGCCTATCTTGATCATCGCAAACCCAAATAAGGACTATATAGTTTGTAGAAACTCTAGCAAGGAAGGGGTTGCTGGCGTTTTAATGCAAGAAGGTAGAGTGATTACCTATAAATCTAGGAAATTTAAGTAGCACAAATGGAAATATTCAGCATATGACTTAGAGCTAACATCTGTCATTCATGCACTAAAAATGTGGCAGCATTATCTAATGGCTAAGAAATTTATTTTAATGACTGATCATCATAGCCTAACTAAGTATTTTAAACAACCCACTTTGAATGCCAGGAAAGATAGATGGGTCGAATTTTTAAATGGTTTTGACTTCGAAATCAAGCCCTTGAAAGATAAGGAGAATCGAGTCATGGATGCTTTGAGTCAAAAGGTACACTGTATTTACGAAATCTCTTACAGTGACATGCAGACTACCTTCAATAAGTTGATTAAACAAGCAGTTGGGAGGGATCTAGAATATCAATGTTTTGTGGAAGAAAGCTAAAGTTTCGAACAACCATGAACAACATCTAGGATACGAGATAAACCATGAAGGCATGTTGATTTATAAAGGAAAAATGTATATGCTTAACCAAAAAAGTATTAAAGATTTTATTTTGGACGAATATCATAAGAGTCCAAATGCAAGCCACCTTGGATACCAAAATTTGATTACCTTGCTTAGAAAATAATATTTCTTGCTTGGTGTGAAAAATAATGTAGCTGAGTATTTAACTCGTTGTTTGGAATGTCAACAAGTGAAAACGGAACATCAACATCCAACTGGGTTACTACATCCACTGCCAATTCCAGAATGGAAGTGGGAGACCATTTCCATTGACTTCATTATAGGACTACCTAAGTCCAAAAAGAAAAATTATTTGATAATGGTGGTAGAGGTAAGTTGAGAAAAGCTACTCATTTCATACCGGTGAAATCAACTTACAAGGTTGTACAAATCGCTAACATATTCATGCAAAATATTTTTAGATTACATGGCTTGCCAAAAATTATAATTTTTTATCGTGATGTAAAATTTACGTTAGCTTTATGGAAATCTTTGTTTGAGGGATTGGGCACGCAACTGCATTTTAGTAATTCATACCAACCTCAAACGGATGGGCAAACCAAGCAAGTAAATCAGATAGTGGAGGACATGTTGCAAACTTATGTAATGCAGCAACCCTCAAAATGGGAGGATTACCTACATTTGCTAACATTTTCCTATAACAATGGCTATCATACGTCATTACAAATGAGCCTGTTTGAAGTTTTGTATGGGCGCAAGTGTCGAACACCTTCAAGTTGGGGAGTGTCGGAGGATAAGTTGATGCTGGGACCTGAGATGTTAAAAGAAATGGAAGAAATGGTCAAGAAGGTTCGTTCCAATTTAAAGGTCACTCAAGATCAAAGAAAGAACTTTGATGACCGAAAAAGGAATTTTTGGGAATTTCAAGTTGGAGATCACTTCTACATACGAGTACGAGCTAAGAGAAGTGCATTAAAATGGAGCATATGTGCTAAATTGTCACCTCGATTTTGTGGCCCTTTCCAGATCTTGGCACGAGTCGGACCAGTGGCCTATGATCTCGCCTTACTGTTTGGTCAATTTAGTGCGTTCTAAATTGCTATATAAATTGTCAATCCGGGAGTCGTAAACTGTTGAAGTGAAGTGCACTATCTATGAAATATAACCATTTTCTTAGTTCTTTGTCATTTTTAGTTTTTAGTTTGTTTTTGGATTTATCTTCTTGTTGATTCCCTAATGTGAGATGGTAATTCTAATAATCAAGTATGGAAAAAAATTATTCAAGGTAATGGTGGCCTTTAAAATAATTTCCAAACTTCAAAGTGTTCCAAAGGTGTTCAAACTTACAATGATGAAATCAATATGTGACTAGATTCTAATTAAACAAAATAGTGAACTAGTGACTATGAAACCCAGTATCCTTGCTGTTGTATAAAAAGGAAAAGACTGAACTCAAAGAAATTCAAAAACTATAAGCAAAGTAAACTAAATCATATCACATCAACTCATTTTTGACCCCTCACCATTCGACTCGCTCTGGCTATAGGAGGTAATCATACACAAATTGAATAATCTGATATCTAAATTGCATAAAATAAAACTAAGATTAAACTACACATTCATCCTACAATCCCTCACCATTCGACTCGCTCTGGACATAGGAGGTAACCGAGAATGATATGAGTAATCTAATCACTAAGTTGCAAAAGTAAATAAACTAGTATCAAACTATACATTCACACTCAATCCCTCACCATTCGACTCGCTCTGGCTATAGGAGGTAACTGAAGAATGATATGAATAGTCTAATATCTATCTTGCAGAAAAGTAAATGAACAAAGCAAAGCTAAAGAAATAAAAAGTGTTGGAATTAGAAAACAAATCAGCAGAAAGGACAAGATAATTCCATCATGTCATTAGTCATCAAAACTATATGCACTGCCCAGTCTTTCTATTAGAACCTGAAATGCAAACACTGATCAGTTGACAATCAATTAAAAGCATAAAAGAAGCTATGGATGGCAAATAACATAAATACCATGAGCATAATAATATATACAACAAACATCTATGGTATCAAGAGTGTAAAATGAAGAAAAACATAAAGCTATATAGCAACTACGGGACCTTGGTGTATATGGGCCCTCTGCAACCTCGGCCAATCAAAACCAATCATGGATTTGGACTCAAAATTAGTGTCTTGTCATATATTGCAATATAGTCATAAAGTAAAAACCAAGTCTTGGCTCGATGGCTCGTAAAAACAATTAAGGTTACATATCATCAGCTAGCCTACACGCATATGAAGATGCTTTATTTATAGCAGGAAATACATAACTAATTCCTAAGGTCTGCGCTGGTAGACAGACATGTAAAATACCATAATCAGAAATTTAGCAGCATGGTAGCCATGGGAAGTAAATCCAAGGAGGTGGTTTGTTGGATTCGGTCCACGGGTAGTCCCCAAGTGCTAGCACACCTCCTAAATCTCAGGATCTTGCCACGCAATCCTCTTCGTGATGAAAACAGAGTCATGCCATCGCAAAACTCCTTGTGTTTACCACCGTTTGACCGGCTTTGACTGCGGGCTTCTGTGGATGATTTGGCTGAACCAAGGGGACACGTTCCATGTCCGCATCTTTTGTAGCTTGCCCATGTGGTTGAGTTCTTCAGTAGACACCTGTAGCATAGAGTTTAACAAAAAGGCTGTGGAAACTAATTCTGGCTGCGGAAAGTGACAGATTTCGCAGCTGATTGAGAAAAAATCTAAATCAAATAGCAGTCACAAAACATAGTTAGGAAACCATTTATATGCTCATTTTAAAATATTATGCAATGATTTGATAGCTTGGAGGTTCAGGTAACTGGAGAAAAAGGCTAAAAAGGTATGTCGGGAAGATTTAAGTTTGGGACTCAACATACCCCCACTGTGAAGGTGTTGCATGTCCTCATGCAACCAAAATTTAGTCATCTCCTTTTAGTCTATGTGTTCTGAAGCCTCTGCTAATACATCCAGTTCTCTCCTCTTCTTTCTTGGTGCTACCACCATCCTGGGTTTCCTTATCAAACATCTGAACTTGAGATTGATTAATTCCCTGCTCAACTTTCTGCACTTCTTCTTCAGTTTCTTGTTCTTCTTCTGCCACAGACCCATATGTAACATTGTATTATCATGAATAATTTTGTCCACTTTGATTTTCTCTTTTAATGCCTCGTTTTCTTATTTAATGTTCCCGTTTAAAACCTCCAATTCAAAAACTTCTTGCTTCAAAGATTGAACTTGTGCATCTTGTGTTATGTGAGGTAGAATGGATGATGTGCTCGGGCCTGCAGCTGTGTTCTCTAAAGATTCGTGGTAATCATATACCTCTTGATGTTTTGGATCAATTTCAGGTGTTTTCCTCGGGCTGGCTTCAAAGTCTTGTTGAGGAGGAGGAATTTCTTCTAGTTCTGGCCGAGAAGGGCTTACATCAACATCTGAAGGGTTGGCTTCAATATTTGGCAAAAGATGAGGTAGACTATGGCCAGCTTGAGGTTTCTCAGGTGTTTCCCCACCCAAGTTAATGAAGTGAGGTCCTTTTACTTGTGTTCTCCTCCACTTTCCTTTGAGTCAGCTGCTTCTTCTTAAGTACTGTGGGCTAGTACTTTCTTGTTCCATAATTTGTTTCCCTTTTTCTTCCTTCTTAGCTGTGGTAGCTTGTTTTTGGAGATGCACTAGTCTCTCAGATAACACTTGATAGTCTTCCTCTATAGATGGTTCTAGTGATTGGTAAACATCTTGTAAGTTCCTCTTTCCCTTCAACTTTCTCTGCTTTATGTCCTTAGTTCTTTCCTCCTTTTCTTTCTGAACAGTTTCTTTAGTTTTATCAATAGGAGAGTCTTGGATTATGACACTTTTTCCTTTTCTCCTACTCCTTCTCGATGCCTTTGGTGTACTGCTTCCCGGTGCTTCAGATTTCTCGTGAAAATAGTTTCTCACTAGAAACCATTCCCAAGTATCTTTGTTTTTCTTCAACTGGTCTTCAACTAGAATCCTCACGAGTCCATGATGATATAAATGAGTTCTATGTCTCCTATGTTCTTTTGGACTGTGGTGCTCATCTTTTTCAAACTCAACAGTAAGAAACAGGGCAGATTAAGAGTTTGTTTCTCTAAAAAGTTCATCAATAGTCTAGTGTGATACATGTACATCGTCCCAAATTGACCTTCACAAGTGATAAACTTTTGAATGATTAATAGTAAGCCGGCCCATTCTTCTTTTAATGCATGAACAAGAATCCCTTTTGTAAATACAATAACGTCCATACTTGGGTTACGCAATATAACTCTCCATGCCTGCTCGCCCAAACTTTTGTTTTTAAACCAATGCTCACCTTCCTGGGGAAAATCTGTAGCAGCTGCAATTGAGGCTTCAGTGACCGTGAACTTTAGGTCTCCAATCTCCACCACCTGGTCATTGAAAGACCTTGCAAAGGCTTTTGTTACTTATTTATTATGGCCCTTTAATTTCTGAATAAAACGGAGCCATTTAGCTTTCTTCAGCAATTCTTTTGCCTGAGGGTACCCTTCTAAAAACTTAAGCCCTTCCAGCTCTGCCCTCAGTAATCGTCCCATCTTTTCCTTTGTTTAAAATTCTCTCTAGAGTTCAACTGCGTATGAGGGTTTTAGCAGAGGTAAGATGGCTATGTTGCAAGGTTTGTGGAAGAATGACGGCCGAAAATGGAAGATGGATATGGGAATTGGGGTGTTCAAGAACTGTAAGCGAAAACAGAGGATGAGCAGCCGAGATGAAATGAAGACGTATGCTAACAAGGTGCGGCTTTAACACAAGTGAAATGGTGTCGGAATTTTGAATTGAACGGCTACGTGAGAGACGTTACACGTTGATAAAATGACTGCACAAAGTACGGTGGAGAGGAGCCGTATTTACATAGGTCACGTCTCATGAATACAAGTGGAGTGTGGAAGTGCATTCATCTATAAGTTGAACCCGAAAAATAATCATGAGACCGTTTAGGGAGTAAATGTATGGTTTATGGAGTAAGGTCATGGAATGGTAGTGGAGCTATCGTAATAATCATTGCACATAGTGAGCTTTAAGGTTCAATAACTATGCAAAATTGTGCCTTTAATTGCTATTTGAAAGAAATTTTTGCCCATACCTTTGGAATCCTTGTCTTTGTTGTCCATTAGCCCTTACTCAATTCCTCCTTATTGATGTTTGTAGATGCTCCATGTACATGTATTCCTAGCATATGCTTAGTCATACCTGCATTTTCATTTTATTGCACTAACACCTTGACTGTAAATTTGAAAAATAGAGTGGTGGCTGTGGACACTGCTTCTGGCTGCGAAAACTGATTCCAGCTGTGGAAACTTGGCACAGCAACCACTTAGCTAAATAGGGATAGTTAGACAATAACTATCTGAATGGAAATGATCATGGGGAAAAAAAACTTTTATTGATGAAATGAAATGGATGGGATGGAGTGAAATTAAGTGAGTGGAGTGAGATGGAAACAAGAAAGAAAGAAAGATTTTTTTTTTTGGAAAATATAGAGTGTCAGGTGTCCCTCATTTTCACTCTACATTTTCTGTATAAGACTGCCAATCAGATATTGGTTTTCAGGCTTATACAAATTTATTTATTTTTTCTCTTCTTTTTTTTTTAACAGAAAGGAATAAGGTTAGGTTGGTGGGGAAGAAGGATTCTTCTTCACCAACCTTATTGCAAAATTCTCTTGAAACATTTTCACAAATTCTTCTTGGCTTATGATAAATCTTTAATCTGTGGCCATTCACAATAAGAGGAGTTTGAAATTCATCAATGGTCTTCATTCTTACCACTCCATTGTTAAAGACTTTGTCGATCTCATATGGCCCAAGCCAATGAGTTTGAAATTTCCTTTGAAGTCTTTAAACTTGGAATCAAATAGTAATGCCCAATCTCCCTCTTGAAACTTTTTCTCTTTTATATATCTGTCATGACGCTTAGCTCTTTGATGTTGAACTAGATCAGTTCTTAGAATTTATTCTTGTCTAATCTCATCTAGTTCATTCAACTGCTCCATTCTGTGTTTTTGGGCTTCTGATAGGTCCATCCCCAACTGAACTGCCATCTTGAAAGTTTTGACTTGAAATTCAATGGGGAGCAGGACTTCTTTCCCATAAACAATTTCATAAGGAGAATGTCCTGTTGTATTCCTCCATGTAATTCTATAGGCCCATAAGGCTTCAGGAAGCTTTCAGCGCAATCTCTTCTATGTAGATGAATAGTCTTGGTGATGATACTTTCAATGACTTTGTTTGTAGACTCCACTCAGCCATTTGCTTGCGGATGGTAAGGAGTAGATTTCCTGTGCTTGATCTTGTATTCTTCCATTAGCTTCTCCATCATGTTGGATGTAAATTGACTTCCCTGATCTGTCACAATTTCTCTTGGGACACCAAAGCGAGTAAAAATATCCTCATAAAGAAAGTTAACAATTGAATTTTCAGTAGCAGAAAGTAATGCTTTGGCTTCTACCCATTTAGTGACATAATCAGTGCATACCAATATATACTTATTTTGCTTAGATGGTGATAATGGTCCAATATCTAAAGCCATTTTCAAAGGGTTCAATTAGTACCTGTGGTTGAATGGATTTCATTGAAAGAGTCGGTTTCCCTACTCTTTGGCAGCTGTCACACCTTTTGACATATTCTTTTGTGTCCTTGAAGAGGGAAGGCCAATAGTATCCTAAAGAAAGGATTTTATAGGTCGTCCTTTTGTCAGCAAAGTGTCCACCGCATGGCTCATCATGACATGCCTTGAGAATGTCAGGCATTTCATCTTCCCAAACACATCTTCTGATCACACAATTTGGCCCTGTTTTAAACAATTCGTTAGAAATCCATGAATATTTTGAACTCTCCTGAACAATTTTTCTTTGTTCACCAGGAAATAGATGTGGAGGCAGTTTCCCTGTAACCAAATAGTTGGCAATATCTGCATACCAAGGAGTCTTAATAGTTACTGCAAACAAATATTCACCTGGAAACTTATCTTCTACTTGAGAATCTTCTTTAGTATTTTGGATCCTAGACAAGAAATCAACTACTGTATTTCGTTTTCCTGGTCTATCCAACTCTGCCATTAGTAACAGGTTTGTTCATTAGATATCTAATTGCAGAATGATAAGTATGGACAAAAGTTTCATAGCCTGTTATATAAGGTCTAAACTTATTGATTGCATGAACAACAACTAGAAATTCTTTTTCAGTCACAGTATAGTTCAACTCAGTGGGAGTCAAATTTTTACTGGTATAGTAAATGGCATAAGGGCCTAAATCCTTTTGACCCAACACAACTCCTAGAGCTGTATCTGAAGCATCTGTAGAAATATGGAAAGGAAGTTTCCAATTTGGCCCTCTCAAAATGGGTGCTTCAGATATTCTTGTTTTCAATGTTTCAAATGTTGATTGACAATCAGGATCCCATTTGAATTCACATTCTTTTGTAAGCAATTTGAAGAGTGGAGATGCTGTTTTGGTGAGGTTTTCTATAAATCTTCTATAATACCCTGTAAATCCTAGAAAACTTCTAACATCTTTTTGACATGTTGGAATAGGCAGCTTGGAGATGACTTCAACTTTTGATTTATCAACTTTAATTCCATCCCCTGAAATATGATGTCCTAAAATAATCCCTTCAGTAAACATCATAAAGCATTTTTCATGACTCGATGAAAGATTTGTTTCTTTACATCTGATAAGGACTTTTTCCAAATTCTCTAATGCCTCTTCAAATGAATCACCATAAACTGTAAAATCATCCATATAGACCTCTACACAATCATGGATTAGATCAGAAAAGATTCCTAGTACTGCCCTTTGAAATGTTGCAGGTGCATTACATAGTCCAAAAGGAAGAACTCGGTAAGAAAAAGTGCCCCATGGACAGGTGAATGTGGTCTTATCTTGATCTTCAGGTGCCACCTGAATCTGATTATAGCCACTAAAACCATCCAGAAATGAGAAGTACTTTTTGCCTGCTAGAGTATCTAATACCTGATCGATAAAGGGTAAGGGAAAAAGATCCTTTAAAGTTGCTTTATTCAATTCCCTATAATCAATGCATACCCTCCATTTACCATTTTTTTAGGTACTATAACCAAAGGAGAAACCCATCGGCTATCTGAAATTGGATAAATGAAGTTTACATTGAGTAGTTTTTGGAGCTCTTCTTTCACTATCTCTCTAAGATTTGGATTCATCCTTCTCTGAGGTTGTCTGATTGGTCTAGTGTTTTCCTCGATGTAGATGTGATGAATGCAAGTCTTAGGGTCAATACCTTTCATGTCAGTATACTCCCATGCAAATGCAGTAGAATGTTTTTGCAAGCTTTTGGTTAGCTCCTCCTGTTGTCATCTTTCCAAGTTTTTGTTGATATTCAATGTTTTACGTGGAAAAATCTCAGTGGTGGAACTACCAAACTCTTCCATAGAGTAAAGAGACATTTGTCTAGATGATAGATACTCAATGTCGAAATTTAACTAAAATTGTGTGTGCTCATATTCTGAAGAGGTTTCAAAGTTTTCTAATGTGTTCAGAATTTGACTATCTTCACTGATTTCAGAAATGGTAAAGACAGGTTGTATAGTGTCCTCATCATTGACCCATTCATTATCTCCTATTTCTGCAATTGTTTTTGCTGGAGGATACAGATTGAATTTCTTTGTCGAATTACCATCAGAAATATACATATCCCCTGATCTACAACTGATAAAAGCATTAGCTATGGCTAGCCAAGGTCTTCCTAAAATGAGTGGGTGCCCTCCTAGATTACTCTTGGGAGTTAAAATCATAAAATCCACTGGATACTCCAAGAATCTAAGGAGACTGAAATGTCTTCTAGTACACCATCTGGTTTAATAATTGATCGATCTGCAAGTTGCAGTAAAGTAGGTGCAAAAAGAAGATTAGGAAGTTTTAGCTATTCCATAGTTTGTCTACTCATAATGTTGATAGCAGCCCCTAAATCAATCAAAGTATTTGGAATTTCTACCCCCTTGATATGTGTTTTGACACTTGGACTACCGGGATCTACCTACTTCTGCATGGTAACTTTTCCCATCATGATATCTGCAATTTTTCCTACCAGGTGGATTCTTCTTGTATCTCTTGGTTTCCTTCCTGGTCTTTTGAGACTCAACTCCTTTATTTTTTTAGCTAGAGTAGGAATTTCTCTAATGGATTGTAACAAGGGAATCTTGATATTGACATTCTTTAATTCATCTAGAAAATCATAGTCAAGCAACAAGATTTGTTTTTCCACTCCTTTATCAATTTCTAATCTTTTAGGAAAAGGAGGTGTGGATAAAGATGCAGGTTGCTTGACTATAGGAGTTGTGGGGGTTGATTCTTTTTATTTTTCTTCTTGAGTGCTTTGGTTTTGAAGAGATGCTTCGGAACCTTTATTGGCTTTAAGAGATTCTTCCTCGGAAATGCTTTGCTTTTGAGTATCTATAGAAGGCTTGTCTAAGACTCTACCAGATCTGAGTTGTACATCATTGAGAGGAACAATCATATAGGTAGGAAATTGTTGTCCTTCTACCATGTAAGCATTTTGAGGGTTTTTATTATTTGGATTTGGCAATGGCTCGGAAGGTAATTGATTTGCCTTTTGTTGGAATGGAAGCAAGAGTTGGGAATTTGGATTTTGTTGAGAAGGTTGTTGTTGTGGAAATGGTAATGAAAGTTGTGGATTGTGATTTGGAGGTTGTGGAACTTGTTGGTTTTGAAAAGATGGAGGATATTGATAAAATTGAGCAAATATCCCATAAGGATTTTGCATACCCTGTACCCATGATTGAAATGGATTTTGAGGTTGGGACCAAGGTTGTTGCCAAGGATTCCAACTTGGTGGGGCTTGAAATTTCGTGGGGTTATTAAACCCTTGATTTTGTTGCCCCTACCAAGGTCTCCTTGCAACAAAACAGAGAGACTCAATTGAATTTGGGTCTTCTTGAAAGACAGCTTTGAGCCCAGGAATTGAAGAACAATCCTTGGTCTCATGGCTTCTGAGAAAATCACGCATGATTCTACAACTTTTGCATCCAAGGGGCATTCCCTTAGAGCGTGTTTCTTCCTACATTTTGGACAAAATATGGCCAAAGCTTCAGCTTCTGCTTTCTGCTTGTTTTGTATTTTAAGGGTGTCTAGTCGCTCACTAAGACTCCCTAAAATATCTATTTTGAACTCATCAAGCATGTTGCCAATCTCAGCCCTACTCACTGATCCAGATGCAGATTTATTTGCTCTAATGAGAGAAGGATCTCTAAGCCCTTTTCTAGTTTTAGATTTTCCCCTTGAGAGATGGACACATAGCTCTACTATATCATGAAGTGGAAGTTGAGATATATCTCCTTTCCCCATCATATTCAAAATATCTATCCATTCATCTCTAATGGCTTTTAATAGAAGGGATTTCAAGGTTTCTTCATTGAGGTTGTATTGAAATCTTTCAAGTAAATCCGCCAAGTTTTCATCTTCTTTTTGTACCATTTTGAATACCTCATCCTTATGATTGGTGGGCATACAATAGTCCAGGTATCTATCCAAAAAATTTTGTTTCATGTCATTCCAAGTCCTAATAGATTGAGTGACTAATCCCATGAACCATTTTAGAGTAGCTCCCTTCAATGTTGAAGGAAACAACTTGAGTTTTTGAGCATCTTCCAAGTAATCATGAGTTCGGCACACGACTTCAAACTCAAATAAAAATGTTTCAGGGTCCTCACTTCTCAACCCATAAAAGTTTGGGAGGACAGATGGTGAGATGTTTTTCATTGTTGTTTGAGATTCCTCACCAACTATAGAAAATCCAAATGAGTTATCTCCATCCCTGTTTCCCCCGTTGTTACCTCTACCTCCTCCATTGTTTCCTCCTCCTCTACCTCTACCTCTACCTCCTCCAAATCCGTTTACTACTTCCTCTGTCATGATAGCTTCCTCAGAGATTTCAGAGTCCTCTAGTTCTTCTACTAATGGCGAACGAGGATGAATTTCTCCCTCTTCTTCTTCAGGTGATTCTACTTCCTCAATTACAATGTGTTTTCCTGTAGAAGTAAAGAAATGGTCTTTCCCTAACTTAGATTCGGTGGATAGTGTGAGAGAGTCTCCTAATTCAACTACTAACTCTTGAATTCCAGGGATCCTAAGGCTAGGAGTATGAGTTGGAGATGTTGGAGGTGTATCTTGCCTATACCTTGGAGTGGATGGAGTTGTAAAAATCGAACTCTTGGCCCTAGCTATAAACCTTCCCCTAGAATCTCTTGCTCTATGCATGTCATTTTTACTTTCTTCAAGTCGGGTTAATAATTCTCTTTCTGATCTTCCAAATCACTCTAGGTGCAAGAAGAGAGAATACTCAAGAAATTACTAAATCAATAACTCTCTTTTCTGATCCTCCAGGTCACACTAGGTGCAAGAGGAGAGCATATTTTGAGAAATCATCAATTTTTACCTTCCTTGAAATATTCTTGCTTTTTCTTTTTAAAAATTTGGTTACCTAGTTTCACTTCCCCGGCAACGGTGCCAAAATGTTTGGTAAATTTAGTGTGTTCTAAATTTGCTATATAAATTGTCAATCTGGGAGTCATAAACTATTGAAGTGAAGTGCACTATCTATGCAAGATAACCATTTTCTTAGTTCTTTGTCGTTTTTAGTTTTTTGTTTGTTTTTGGATTTATCTACTTGTTGATTCCCTAATGTGACATGGTAATTCTAATAATCAAGTATGGACAAAAAGTATTCAAGGTAATGGTGGCCTTTAAAATAATTTCCAAATTTCAAAGTGTTCCAAAGGTGTTCAAACTTACAATTATGAAATCAAGATCTGCCTAGATTCTAATTAAACAAAATATTCAACTAGTGACTATGAAACCCAGTATCCTTGTTGTTGTATAAAAAGGAAAAGACTGAACTCAAAGCAATTCAAAAACTGTAAGAAAAGTAAACTAAATCATATCACATCAACTCATTTTTGACCCCTCACC
>APFE031479262.1:30052-44576 GCA_000404065.3 Pinus taeda
AATCTAATCACTAACTTGCAAAAAGTAAATAAACTAGTATCAAACTATACATTCACACTCAATCCCTCACCATTCGACTCGCTCTGGCTATAGGAGGTAACTGAAGAATGATATGAATAGTCTAATATCTATCTTGCAGAAAAGTAAATGAACAAAGAAAAGCTAAAGAAATAAATAGTGCTGGAATTAGAAAACAAATCAACAGAAAGGACAAGATAATTCAATAATGTCATTAGTCATCAAAACTACATGCACTGACTGGGCTTTCTATTAGAACCTGAAATGCAAACACTGATCATTTGACAATCAATTAAAAGCATAAAATAAGCTATGGACAGCAAATAACATAAATACCATGAGCATGATAATATATACAGCAAACATCTATGGTATCAAGAGTGTAAAATGAAGAAAAAAATAAAGCTATACAACAACTATAGGACCTTGGTGTACAGGGGCCCTCTGCAATCTTGGCCAATCAAAACCAATCATGGATTTGGACTCAAAATCAGTGTCTTCTCATATATTGCAATATAGTCATAAAGTAAAAACCAAGTCTTGGCTCGATGGCTCGTAAAAATAGTCAAGGTTACATATCATCAGCTAGCCTATACGCATACGAAGATGCTTTATTTATAGTAGGAAATACATAACTAATTCCTAAGGTCTGCACTGGTAGACAAACACGTAAAAGACCATAATCCGAAATTTAGCAGCATGGTAGCCGTGGGAAGTAAATCCAAGGAGGTGGTTTGTTGGATTCGGTCCAGGCAGTCCCCAGGTGTTAGCACGCCTCCTAAATCTCGGGATCTTGCCATGCAATCCTCCTCGTGATGAAAATAGAGTCGTGCCACCGCAAAACTCCTTGTGTTGACCACCATTTGACCAGCTTTGACCGCGGCCTTTTGTGGATGATTTGGCTGAACCAAGGGGACACGTTCCAGGTCCACGTCCTTTGTAGCTTTCCCATGTGGCTGAGTTCTTCAGTAGACACCTATAGCATAGAGTTTAACAAAAAGGCTGCGGAAACTGATTATGGCTGCAGAAAGTGACAGATTCCGTAGCTAATTGAGCAAAAATCTAAATCAAACAGCAGTCACAAAACATAGTTAGGAAACCATTTATATGATCATTTTAAACTATTATGCAATGATTTGATAGCTTGGAGGTTCAGGTAACTGGAGAAAAAGGCTAAAAAGGTATGTAGGGAAGATGTAAGTTTGGGACTCAACACTTACCCAGCCAGTGGATGAAGGGCAGTTAAGAATTCTTCATCATGATGGCAAAGGGAAAGTGCATGAATATTATCAAGGAGCAGTAAAGAATTCCTTGGCAATTTTCAAAGTGAAAGAATCAGTAGAAACAAAAGCATCTAAGAATTCCTGTTTATCCTAATTCTGAAGAAAACATAAATAAAAACAGGGATTGAACACAGAGTGTATTTAAACAAGTTCTGGGCTATTCTTTTTCCCTGCTACTAAGATTATGAAACATATATGAAATTTGTAAACACAGAAAACTCAAAACACAGTTTAGAACAACTTATTGATCCATAAAAAGACACAGAAATTTTGTAGCAGAACCCAAAACATCAAATCCACATTCAGACGGTCCAGCAGTAGTGCACTTCAACAACATTTTTTATTAAAAAATCTCAAAGCTACAGTGTGGTCCAAAGAGGAAAATCACCAACCCCGAATACATTTCTTGGGGAGGTATTTATACAAAAGAGAGTTACAAAATAACTTGTGGATAAGATATCAAGCAATAAATTCCTTCACCTACTCTGAAAAGGGAATAAATGTAGGAGTAATTGGTGTTGTGCTGGCTGCTTTAGCTGATAACATATTTTTGACTTTTTAATTCAAAAAGTCGGCTGGTAGCTGTGTCTTTACTTTGTGTTCCTGCGTTGTTGTCCCGACCCTTTCACCCGTGCTTGATTATGCTTTAATGTGTCCTAGTCCTTGCTTGACCTCCTTCCTCTATTGTTTTCATCTTTATTATATCTGCCACATGTTTTGTTATTTGACCAAATGTAGATAAAAAGAAAAATCCAAATTACCTTGGTAAAATTTCCAGCATGCTCTACCACCATTGGTCTGTTGGCAACTGATGTCTTTGTATTTTTACTAGTGTTTCATCAGCCTCAGTATATCTGTAAAAGTTGGGTTTGAATTCAAAAACATGATTTATTTCATGTTCAATATAGAACAAATTTTCCAATTTGTCATATAAACTCTGTCCGGAGGGAGGTCCTGTGTCTTCTGAAGTGCTTGACGATGCTGTGATCTGATTTGTAACATATGTGTTTACCCTGTGAGCATATTGTTGACGTGTTAACAGTCTTTGATTGCTGGTTAGTAAACTGGGTATACCCTTCTGCTGCAAGACTGTAAACTTCTTTGTGAAGGCATTAATCTCCATTTGCATTTCTTGGCACTTCCTTTCCAAATTCTATATAAAATTCCTCATTGTTAGCACCTTTTTCACTGTCAAAATGGTGCCTGCTCTGTCCACGATCTCCAAAGCTGCTAGCTGTTCTTTAGTGTGAGTATTCAAAAAATGGATCAGTGTATTGGCCTGCTCAGGCATGTTTCCCAATGATGCCCTCGCCCTTTGAATTTCCACTTGGGCCCTTTCTATCAATTCTATTTGTTCATGGATTGTTTGAATTGATTGCCATTGGTCAGTGATAGACTGGCCAATTTTGGTCGACAAAATCATTTTGATGTCTGCTAGAGGTTTATGCAAGGTGAAATATTTTTACAATGATTTCATCTTGTTCTCCAGGGCCTTTACCTCTCTGGTTTTCTCTGCCACTATTATCTTTAATTTGTCATAGCTTACCTCTAGTTTGGCCACTTTTTCTTTTGCCTCTTTAAGCTCTGACATTTGGGCCTCCAGCTCTTTTACTGCTTTCATTAATTCATCCATGCCCATGCTGGTATCTGGCCCTATTGTTGCTGCTAAAGCTGAGGTACCTGCTGTTGATGTTGGGATAGTAGAAGGGACTGATGTTGTACCTGTGGGGGCAGTAGTGGTACCTGTTGGAGCTGTTTCAGATGGCTGGGAGGTTGACTCTCCCTGCTTCTCTTTAATTGCTTTCTCCAATGCCTACTCTGTTTCTGCCAATCTCTCATTCATCCTCATTAGTAAACTTACCATGTCCTCCTCTTCTTTCTGCTGTGCAACTTCTGAAGTTTGTGGATGCATTGTAATTGGCAACTTTAATTGCATTTTGAGGGCTGCAATGTCCTCCTCCTTCTTCTTTATTAATGATTTGATGCCCTTTGCATCCTTAGGATTGTGCCCAAGCTCGATGATAATTTCTTCTAAGGACTTAATCCTATTGTCCTTAGCTAAGGAGGAAGCCTTTTCCAATTCTAATTGGGCAGAGGTATTGTGTAATGAATTTTGCAGTTTGTGAGCAAGCAATGCCTTATCTACCAAGGTGGGCTACAACATCTCCCCAATTTTCTTATGTAATTCAATCTGGTCAATTGGGTGGATATCTTTAGAGAAAACTTCCAGATTGGTTCTTATATAATCAGCAGCTGACTGGGGTTGTTGTGTCTTGGGCTTGAAATGACTGAGGATCATTTTCTTTTCTTGAATATCATAAGCAACCATTAGCGTTTGTTGATTGGTAGGTGTTGTCCTCATCAAATGATTATAAAGTTGCATCCTTACTGGATAATTTTTAGCTTTTATTTTAGTGAAAGTTTTCTTGATATCTGAGCTTTGCTTGCTTTGAGGCCTGGTGGATGAAACTTCCACGCTATGTTGCCTCTCTATTTCTTGCTGGAATGAGCTAGCTGAGGTGCCAAGTAATGGAGAAGTTTGCTGCTCGATCCTTTCCTGATCTCTCATGCTGCTTGTGGTATCTTCAAAAATTCCTCCTCAAATAGGGATTCAACCTCTCCCTCTTATCTCTCGGTTGTTCTGATGGTCCACTGGCAGGGGCATCCTCTTCTCTGTCTCTCTTCCTGCTCTTTTCCTCATTTTGAGGAGTCTGTAGCACAGGGGCTTTTGATGCCTTGGTTTGAGTTGGGGGAGCTTGCCCTTCTCCCTATTCTTTTGATGTGGTGGGCTGATCTACCATGGTCTGTTGTTCTGTATCCATCACTTCCTTGCCCTTTACTACTGTTGAACTCACCTTATGTGATGCTTGATGTGAGCTCTCAGTGAAAGATGTATCACCTCCAATGTGTTGGGGCAACTTGATGGGTACCTATCCAAAAGAGTCCAGGTCAAGTGTTTTTTCAAGCTCTTTCATTTTCTTTTTGAATTTATCTTCTTTAGTTATCTCTTCAAATAATGTGCCCTCTAGCCACTCTTGTTGATTAGCATATTGCTGGATTTCAGGGATTAGACAATGAACATATGCTGGCAGCTTATTTTTCACTATCCTATAACTTATGAAATGATTGGGGTCATATGGTTCCCAATAGAAACTTTGTTTTAGCTTGAGTCTTTGCCCTAAAATCTCGTCATCCTCTTGCCAGGCTTCCCTTTTATTGAAGGTGAAAGGGCCCAATTGATTTATTATTTTAAGTTGCGCCTTTTTCTTGGCCTCACAGAAATGAATTACATCTGCTTGGATGAATTGTCTGAAGTATTCCAAGGCAAACAATCGCATTGGCACATATTTTGGCAATTTATAGGGGCACAACTCACAGCCATATATCTGGATCACAATGTGATTCTGGTAAAAGTACCAGTCACCTATGCTATAGTTCTTGGAGAGCTATAGAATTCTCTACATTTCACCAGAAAGTCTATCTGGAGGGCTTGTTATCAATAAAGAGGTTGCTAGATATATGAATAGATCAATGAATTCACAATAAGTATAAGGATAAAAGTAAACATGGTGGAAGACTCGGGTCCAGAAGATTACAGACCTTGTCTCTCCTTTGACATCTAATTTTCTGAGGGGAACTTGAAAACTATCTGACTGATAGTAGAGCAACAAATGATATATGTATGATGTGTATTTAAAAACTCTTTCTCTGTCCATGCTCATGAATTTCTCATGGATCTTATCAGCTATGAAGGTGGCATAATCATACCTGACAGCAAGGGGCTTTCCTAGAGAAAAGATGGATAAGAGGACCAATATGGTTTCATCTACATACTCACTAGTTTTGAATCCCAGAATGTAGGCTATCATGTCAATAATAAACTTTCCTGGTTCATTAAACCAAGTGTCTAGGTATGGAGGAGGTTCTTGAGGTTGAAAATTGGGTTTCATAAATATTTTGCCTATTCCGGTTATCTCTGAACTTGGCAATTTGACACCTTGGTCAAGCAGAAATCCTAAGGAAAGAGGAGTCAATGGCCCAGTTGGCTTGAAATGCAGCATCTCATTTATTGATTTAGGGGTGATATAAAATAGAACTGTCCCAGAAGGAGACATCAATGCCCTTTGAGTGAGCTCATAGTTGGCATGGCATTGGTGAATGAGGTCAGGAAAAACATTTACACAAGGAAGGTAGTACATGGGCATATTGGACTCCCAAATCCCAAAGATGTCAACTGTGTTTCTCTGGTTGCTCCTGATCTCAGAGAAGGCCTGGAGATGAGATTTTTTACCCATTATGTCATTAATCTGGAAATACTTGTCAGCTAGGGGTAACCATTCTAGTTCTTTATGTGGATCATTGAGAGGGGCCACATTGAGGGCTACTGGAGCAGGGGCTTCCATCTTTATAACTTCTCTGGTGTTTTTAATTGAAATGTGGGTCTTTACAGCAACAGTGGGCAAAATAGCAGCCCTGGGGCTTTTTTCAGAGGATTTGAAAACTGGAGTGCTTTGTTTTGACTTTGGTGGGCAGAATTTGAAGCAGAGAATGAAGCTTGGAGGGTTTGTTCAACAAGGAATGAGTAGCAATAGTTTCAGGGCCTTTCCTTTGGCAATTACAGACTAGAAAGACCTAGAGCTCGGCTTAAATGGGAGAGATTTGCAGAGGGAAAGGGAATTGGTAAGTTTTTAGAAAGACTTGGGCAAAATAGTAGTTTCAGTGGGCAATTTTGCAGAGGGAAGTCAAAACAGGGAGCTTGGGAGCAAGGCACAGGTGAATACCTATTTTTTCTCGGCTTAATGGGTGAATTGTATAGACAGGTACGCAATGTGTAGGTTTTTTGATGAAAAAGTGGTCCTAGTGTACTTATGTGCAGGCAGCAGGGTGAATTTTAACAAGTTTCTAGGTTTCCCGGACAATTCTATAGCGAAAATTCGAAATTCAGAGGGTTTTTAGCAGGATTATGGTAAATACTTGTTCTCACAATGCACTGGAGTTACTTGCTGGTTGTTAGGTGACTTGCAGAGTGGGGTGTTGAGCTATGATGGTCGAGGTTACAGACTGAAGGTTTGCTGGCGATTTTGTCGTCGTATGCATGCACAAGTTCAGTAAAATAATGCAATAACAACGGTAAAAAACAATCACTCTTACAGGCTTTTTTTAACAAAATTTGGCTTTATGGGCTTTTTGGAACTTTTTGTGATGACGTCATCATGACGTAGATTTTTTGTCGCGTAGCGGGGTACGGAAGGTGATGTGGTGGATGATCTGGTGCTGAGGTGGCAACAGTGACGTGGAGCTGATGTGGATATGACATCACTGGATGACATCAGCAGTGGGGAGTGAGGGTGGTAAGCGGTATTATCGCGTCGCTTTTCGGGTAGCGGTAGTATTGAGTGGGGGGGTCGCGATACATCCGGGTGGGCGACGCGTGTCCCGTGTACGACAGCGAAACTGCCATTTTCCTGGAACATAAAGTTTGGGTGTTGGGGGCATCGCAATACAGTTCCGCACCATTGGATCTGAGAGCCTTGATCCAACGGTTGATGGCGAATGGCAAACAGCGGGGGGGGGCGCGGTACGAGGTCCCACCTTAATATATTGGCGCTTTATAATATTTTTGCAGGGTTTTCGATGTATTTTAGCTCTGGACTATGTTAGTTTGGTTATCATATAACCAAAGGTTAAATGAAACCCAACGTTTTCATGCCTGCTAAGGGTTATTATAAAGTCCCAGGTGAACCTATAATTCCCGAAAAATCTTTATTATATGGTTGTATTGCCAAGGGTTGGGATATTAGTTTTTTAGGGATTGTTTATGTATTTTATGTAATAGGGGGAGGGAAAACGTTATATAGGAGCTATATAATAGAGTTAGTTGGTTAATATGAATATGTGGAATGGATATGTATGGACAAAGGCTAAGTTTATAGAGTGAAAACTTAGGCATGGGGGAATGAAAGGATACCAAGTTATGAAGTTTAGGAAACTTGGAAAAATGGAATAAAAGCATTTTACACAAGAAATGTGGCTTGTTTTGCCTAGGTGAAAACAGGGTTTCACTTAGTTTTTTGCATGAAATGAAGTGGACTAAGGGCAGTGAGCAAATCTCATTGTCCTTGGGGGGATGTTAGTAAGTGTTTCTTGGAAAAATGGGGAGGGAAATTAATCATGATCCATTTGTTTTGTAACCACCTTGCCATGGCACCTTATGATTTTTATGAGATGAAACATGTTCCAAAGGACAAAATTGCTCATAAACCTGCTTCTACAACATCAAAACTGCCTACCCAGCCTAGTACACCTAACATTTTTTCTTCATTTTCAGTGGGTGCATTTGAACTAGCAAACCCTGATTCTTCTTTTTGCTTTTAGCTGCCCTCCTATCTAAGTTATACCCTTATCTCTTCCAAGGGCTCAGATTAAGCTGTTGAGACCCTTTGCTTCTCTACCTAACTACTTTTCTGCCAAGCTTGAACTATTTGTACAAACCTTTATTCTCTATTCTAAGACAAGTAAATTCAAACATGATCTAGCCAAGATTAAACTGTTTGGCTATTCATCAACTGTGGCAAGAGTCAACCACCTGTACATAGTGAAATTCTACAAAATATCGAACCTTTGCAGCAGGGAAAGGATGAACATATTTGGCACTTCTCCAGTCAATTATGAAAAATGAAACCTATTGGTATAGGAAGCTAATAGGACCTGAAGGGAAGTCTCATGGTTGGGAGGATAAATCTGTTGAATTATAGTTGTGACTTCGACAGATGATTTTGATAAAAGAGTGAATCCAGGTAAGTATAATAAATTGTTGTATTTATTTTGGTTATGAGACTGTATAGAAAGAAATAGAGAGTGGAAGAATTATTAGTTCTTAAATCTGATAAATATGTAATCTATAGACACTAGAGTGGACTGTATTTTGCACGAATGTATATATCTACTGAAAAAAAACAAAATTTAAACTCTGTGGATTTGTAGCAAAACAAACAACCTTGAAGATGGAGAAGAATAAGTAACATAGGAAACCTAAGAAGGAAGGTCTTTCTTTAGTTAAATTTTACTTAAAAAAAGGACTGTTAAACAATAGTATTCTGGAAATGGTTATGTACATCTATTTACAAGAATCCAATTTAAGTAAATGTTCTAAAGTGGAAAATCATTGTATCAATCAAGAAAAAAAAACATATGGGCCAAGTTCAATAACCTCAAACTCTGGAAACGTGGAATGCAACCCAAATGAACAAATACTTCGTTAATCATCTATATAGACTTGCAAAGTTCGCCGAATAGAGTAAACAAAATGCAAGATAGCTTTAAGATACTTATAGAATCAAAGGTTTAGAACTCTAAAGAATGGTATGTTTAGATATGGTTGAAGCGGCTCCTATAGAGCCAAAGCCAAAACAGGACACTGGACCATAATTCCAGAATAGTAAATTTATATTGCCAAGGGTAAAATTCGACGAGACCAAATGCATTAAATCAAAAGACAGATTTTGACTAAGATTTATCATTAAGAGACCAGAATATGCTAAGATAATAGTTACCTCTCACATACTTCTAAATGAAATTCAAAGAGGTTTGAAAAGTCGGAAACTAGTAACAGAACTAGTAAATGCTTAGTGGAAACTTGTGCTAATACAGTTACAATGATAGCTCGAAAAATGGATACCCAATATCTGAACAAGCAATTTCAACCAAAATGCAAAACAACCACTTTATAATAGAGCATATGAAATTCACAATAAAAGTCTGAAGCTAGAACTCCATATATTATAAATAGTATTGCATTTGGTTAGGGTTTGGAACCCTCATCAAAATAACCTCAAGGGTTTAATAAACAAACCTCAAAATGAAGCTATGATATCTATGTTTTGTCAAAATGGATATAAATGTTACATCAACAGTGGCTTGCCTCCAAAGGCAAAGCTATTCCTCTCACTAGAAAAAAGTTACACAAAATAATAACATTATCAAAGATTGAGAGCTAGAAAAGCTAGACAAAGCCTTGTTGCGAGTGCTCTAGAGGAGCTAAAGCTATATCACATCCTTATTCAAGCCATAAAAGGCTCTGACTGCCTATGGGCTACCAGAAGGAAATCAATTCTTTCACATACCCAAAGGAATATTGGTGACCAGAACATGAAGTCATGACATAACTCCATATGAGGCACCTGGTGATGGTAACTAGAGCGCTAAGGTACCTCTGAGGAAACCTAAAATAAAACATGGCAAGAGCATTACTTTGATAGCGGATTCACAAAGGAAAGAAAAAAAATACACAGAGGGAAATCTATTAGAGGAATGTTGTAAACCTGTTAGGGCTGCGCGAGGCATGGTGACTGCAGTGGAATAAGAGCCATCAAACCACGCCGTAGCCCTAGAAACATAGCATATGGCCATCTGTGGAGAAACCATGGAGCAAGTAAAATAACCAGAGAACCAAACCCAAAATTGTAAATGCTAAACCAGAACACAATGAAACTCACCCTCGAACAACTAGAGCTATTAGGGAACCCCTCTGCCTTTGGATGAGATCAAGTGCGTAGGACCATTGATGGAGCGAAGATGCCAAGGCGGGAAAGATAGTTGGAGAGCAGATGAAGGGTTTCTCGAGACTTACTCCCGCCATCACTCAAGAGGAAAGAGGGGTATGGGAGTTAAATAAAGTCTGTAGAATTAACATTGAAAATCTAAAATATTATGTTGTGCATTAAATGTAGGGATTAATGTATAGATATGGAGTAAATGAAATTACAAGTGATAAGACCCGATTTACATATGTAATATAGATGTGCACACCAATTTTAATATAGTTCAATGCTGTGAGTAATACAATTAAATTTTTATTTTTATTTTTATTAATCTAGAGACATGACAATTAACATTTTATTATAATAGTAGATTAGATTTAATATTAAATGAATTGATACATAATTTTATATACTATAGTTAATTAATGCAATTAGTGTTAGATTAATGATATTTAAAAATATATTATAGATTGTATGTCGTATATGTTTGATTTAGAATTTAGTCATAGGTTATGTTAGGATTTATATATATTAAAAATAATACATTGTTTAACTATTTATATTATAGATTCATTATATTAATTAAACTCGTGTAGGTATATAGATAGTATTTAGCATTTTGTTAGACCTATAATATAATCACTTGCCTAGGTATTAATATTTAATATAATATTAGTAGTAGTATAGTATTACTTAATATAATATTATTTAATATAGTTACATAGGTATAACTTAGGGTTTACATTAATATAACTTAATATATAGCATAGAATTAGTAACATAGCTAGATAGATATGCATTAACATATAATTATCATAGTATCATAGTATTGACATTAACTTAACATAACAAAAATAACATAGAGGATAAATACTAACACATTAACACTTAATATAACATTAATATTAGGATAGGTTATCATATTAGGATTAATCTAGGATAACGTTTTGGATAGTCTTACTAGTTAGGGTAACAACGCCCATAACCAATTTGAATCACCATATTCAACAAAAAAGAGACTAATTTGGGGACTTAACTAAGTGGTCTACCTTGATGTTAATGAGGTCATTCTTTCCCATCAACAGGTATTAGGTGATCAATTAATTGAAGGAGAACCCAAGGCTTTCGAACAAGACATAGACATAATGCACATAGAGGCTCATTTGTCTATAGAGGTATCGAAAACATTTCTACATTGCACAACAACTTGAATTTCAAAATCAAGTTGATGTGGGAGCCTAGGCACATGGTCTTATAGATCAAAATCTATAAGACTCGAAGCTGATGGATCAATTCCACCAATGGCAGATAAAAGTGATTCTATTGCATTGGGCAACGTAGAAGGACTTTGAGGGTCGACATTGTAGATGGGGTCTGAGCCAAATCTTTGACAATATTATAATTTCTAAGCAACCCTAGAATGCAGACTACATGAAAACCTACAAATGAGACCTTTAGGTGGGTGTAAAATCACTGTTTTGAAAGCTGATTGTTGGATCTATAGAGGATCAGAAGGAGGTGGAAATGATGTGGAAGGTTAATGTGTAGCACTTCCATTTGGAGGATTTGGATAACCATAGTATTTAATCTTCATATATCATCATGGTATCAGCATAGTGTTGAGAAGAGGAGGATTTATTTTGTGTGAACATTTTTATCTCTTGAGAGGGGAAAAGGTTCATTAAAATAGTGGGTGTGGAGGTATCTTGAATAAATTCATTAATTGTAGCACAATGCATAAATTATTTGGTATAATGATCCTCATTACAAATGATACAAGGATACACAGTTTATGTTTATCATTAGGAGATTGGGTTTTGTTGGTTTTTCCTATTGATTATCATTTTGTTTTACATTTCCTTTTCCCTTCCTTTCACCTCAAGGTTACTAAGATTTACCAATTGATGAAGATTCAACTGCATTAATCTTGAAAGTATTAACAGGAGCAATAATAACAGGAGGTGTGTTTTAAACAACAATAGTGGGAGTGGACTTACAAATAGAATAATTAGATGGTTTACTTCCCAACTGTTGATTAAAAGAACCAATCACGCCATCAACAATGAGACATTTTGTGGAAGCTAAAGGAATAGAATTTGATGGATGAGGAGCATTAGGGATTTTATCGTACAATGTGCTAGATTGTGAATAAACAAGATATAAATATTGGGTGAGTGCAATAACTTACTCCACAGTAACAACTCCACCTTTAGAAACATATTTTGTAATAATAGGTAGTAATTACATAACAAACCATTCCTCTAGTAACTAGTCTAGAATAGAACCTTTAACTAGATGAGAATGACAACTCCACTCATTTATGTGAACAAAAATATGTGTGGAGTTTGAGTGCCATAATGAAGTCAAAATTTCAGTACTAATTTCATATCAAATTGGTAGTTAAAATTGCATCAAAAATGTTGTTTCCAAAGAGTTGAAATTACCAAAGGATGCTCATGGTAATTCAATATACCACTTAGTTGCAGGACCAAGTAAGAGTCCATTGGAAAATATGTAGTCAAATGGAATCATCATTTAAGGAGTTAGATGAACATCATAACCTTATTTGATGGGTATTGTCTAGGTTTACCATCAAATTTCAATACATCACTTGGTAACTTCGTAGGAATAGTCGACCATAAGGGATGTTGATAAATTGGATCATTGGTAAGTTGAGATAAATATGGTAAATCTAATGTAGCAATAAATGGTAATTGTTGATTGAAATTAGGTTGAGGATATTGATAGCCTTGCAGATAAAGTCCAACTGCTGGAGGAGGATCCCCAGGATATCCTGGAATAGGTTGTGCCATAGGAATTTCCATTCCACCAAGATAAGTCAGACGAGGAAATATAGGGTAATCTGGAGCAGGTTGAGATGTAAGTGGAACTCCTTGGAAAGGTTGATTTGTTTGCATTTGAGGATAACCTTAATATCAAATTTATGGTATACCTTGAACAGGTTCCCTAATGGGTATTTGAGGTGTACCGTGAATAGGTTGACAAATAAGAATTCAGGGTACACCCTGAACAGGTTGACCAAAAGGAATCTGAGGCATCTCCTGGACTGGTGGACCAAAAGGAATTTATGTTATACCTTGAATAGGTTGACCAAAGAAAATATGAGACACATTGCCATAAGACAGGTTCCAAGGAGTACTAGTCATTTGAGGGAATGGACCACGAGTAAGAGGTTGAGTTCTAGTAGGCTCCAGTAAACTTGTCTGAGATGTTTGACCAGGAGGTTGATGATGAGGCTCATCAATAGGTATATCATTAGGGTCAAAATTCCATCCTCTAGCTTTAAAATCATCTCTTTCTCACATTTATTTACAATTTTTTTTTATTATGCTTTGTGTGAGGAGAAAAAGATGTGTTGTTATGTCATGTGGCCTAATATGTCTTAAATGCATGAATTGGAGCAATTTTGAGATAATTTGAGTGTAGTAGCTCGCAGTAGACAGTAAGGAGAGATTATAGGAGGTTGTGCACCTCCTTAACTCCTTCAATCAGTCAAATATAACTACCTTATCTCTCATCAACTCGAGGTCATTCGAAGCCAGGAAAGCCAAGGTCATTGGCAGCCAATCCAGCGGAGTTCAAGGAAGATCTAGATTTACCTTTCTCTAGTTTTGGAGACAAACATCTATTTTCTAGGGAGTTGTTGATAGATACCCTTTTGTATAAACAAACATGCTAAGGAACTCATTAGGATTCTAAGAGGCTATTGAGCTCAAGAACTTGTGACTACTACTTTTGATGATGTATTTGACATTTCTGGAATGATAATGAGAAGTTTGACTTTTATCCATCACTAAGTTAGTCCATAGGGTTGAAGCTCTTGGGTTTGCGCCCAACCCAAGTAGCTTAGTGTTACCGGGAATAGTGTCCACTCGGATGTTACTATTCCCACTAAGATTGGTAGCTATCTTAGAAACAAACAAGTAAAGTCTACTTCCGTTTTCCTTTATGAAAATAGATAAGAGTGGAACAAAGGAGACCAACCTTATTGTTTCGCTTGATTTCCTTGTTTGATTCCTCTCTTTCCTGATAGATCTTTTCCGCTTCTTCTTCGTCTTCCCAGCTTCAAAGAGCACCTGTGGAATCACAACAACATACTACTATCGAAGAACAAAGATCTATATTCATAAATAACACAGGACCAAATATGTGTTAACCATACAAATGCATATATAAGTAAACATACAAGAATATGGAGGAAAACTTGAATAGATTTATTAAGATCAAAAGTAGCAACAGGATTACAACCATATGTTCTGAACCAGAATCATCCTCCAGAAAGAAAGCCCTTCTTCACCTCAAGTAAAGCTTAGATCACCCAACACTATGAAATTACACCAGAAAACCAACAACACTTCCCTACAAGATACATGATTCTAGCCTCTAGATCTTTGTGATGGGGGATCCATATATAGATGATTGTAGGGAGGTGAGTCATCTTCTGGGGTATTGATTAGTGTCCTCTCTCTGATAGTTCCTGATTCCACTTGGAGAATGATGATCTCTTACTCATCCCTGGTCGAAAACAAAGAGGCAAGTGTCAGAGGGGAAGTTTCTGGAAGATTCCATGATCTTCCACCTCGCAATTTGTCCTTGCCATTTGTCCATTCACTACCATTGCACCCTACAGAGGAGCCATTCAGTATGCATCGCACCCTCTAC
>APFE031479262.1:46524-65645 GCA_000404065.3 Pinus taeda
TAGGTCGACTTCTTGGATAATGAGCTGATGTCGACAAGAAGTGACCTGTCGTAGGAGGGCCTTAATGAATCCCACATCAACGACATGGAACAAATCAAATGATTTTGGAGGTGAAAACAATCTGACGACACAGGGTTCAGTGTGGCGGTCATGAAAGAATGGAGCATGAGTGTATTGCAGTGGGTGAGACACAGACAAATTGTTTGAATGACTTCTCTTGAACATATCGGCGATACTGATGATGGATTGGTAGCATTAACCCCAAAGATGGATGGTGTGACGGACCAATGGTGATGACCAGTGAATGGAACAACCTAACCCGACTTGGATGCGGAAGGAAAGTGTCATGTTGAAGAGCGACTTGCTACCAATAAATATTTTTCAAGTTTTCTTCCCAATTTCCCCCAGTCATTGCTGACCAGTACCTCTTTATTTTTGTCAAGCTTGAGGAGGATAACATATGCTTGTTCTATAATCCGCCCTTCAGGAGAACCTGTTGCTATATTTTAGCGAGCCTAGCGATAGTGAAACTCATTCTCGTCCATTTGGACGAGTTTGTCGCTATTCGGTTTTAACGAGTTTAACGACAAAGACAACTCGGTCCTTTTCAATTTTAGAGAGTCTGAAAGGGATGGAAAGGAGACTCCAAAGATTCTTTTTCGTCATATAATCCCTTAATTTTGAAAAAGCGCAAAATAATACGAAAGGGATGACTTTTCGATAGTTTTAACGAGCCGAACAAGACAAGCACTCGATCTTTTTGTGTAATAATCCCTCAAGTCCAAAAAGATTAAAATCTAGAGGAGGGAGAGCACTTCCGATGACTTTAATGAGTCGGAGAGGCTAATCGCGTGGCAATCTTTTCATATTTTACGAGTCAGTTGAAAAGAGCTTAAAGGAGACTCATTTTCAAGGAACGAGTGATGATTTCGGGTAGTAGCTGATTCCAGGTAAGGTTTGGAATTTTCCAATCACGGCAATGTCACAAGGATGGCTAGTAGAATCACTCTTTGCAGAGGTTCCTCGAAAGGGTAAAAAATCATATGGAGGTGAATGATTGGCTAAAAACAGAGTGGAAGTGATGGCGAGAACACGACCAAGGCTCAAAAGCTGGTGATAAGGCATTCACAGTGGTTATTTACTGGTTCATTTTTTAATGATCTTAAACTCTGGGGGAAACATTTGCTCATGACTTGTGTTTATTTTTTAACGAGCTTGAACTATGTGCTAAAACTACTCGTGGCGGGTTTATTTTTTAACGAGCTTGAACCCTGCAGTAACACTGCTCTCCAGTCATATGATAAGGATGTCTCATTCAAGATGCCATTTTGAAGGGGCTTGCACCTTTTGAAGTTTTGCCCCAGATCCTTTCTTTATGCAAGCTAGGAAACGACCAACCTTGTGAGTTTAAAGGGTTAGAGGTCCTACAAATTTAAAAAAATAAATGGTCACTCTTCGCTTGCATGCAAAAAGGTTTGCATGCCCCCAGGTATAGCGAAAAATTCCCTGGTTACCACGAAAGTTCCATCCGCGTAGCAGACAGAATGCTTCCTTATTAGTGTCTACCAAAATAGACACAGGGGAGTGGCGTAGAGTTACTCCACTCACATAACTTTAACGAAGGTATCTTATTCCAGCCTAATCCCATTTTCCTATCAGGATGGGTGTGCCAGACTAGTCATATATCCCCCGCGGAAACCTACTCTATACCCAAGGTTTCCTTCCGAAACAGACCGGGGTGCATGCCCCCAAGGTTTCATTCATACCCTCCTGAATCAGTCGCGCTCATCAGGTGGACAGACAGGAGATCGATGAGACATTCCTTGCATCAAAAGACCATTTAGGGATGGCGTTTGACTATTTGCGATGTGTGAACTGGGGAATGACATTTGATCTACGAGCTTGACCACTCTGCCTTCGTGCGAAAAACACATTACTATAAAGAGTGAGGAGATGACAGCTCCCATGCAATAAATATAGTCGTGTCCAAGGAGTAGATTATAATCCAAGAGTCCTTGAACTACCATCACGTTCAGGTGAACTGTTTTCCTTCTCAAAGTAATGGGCACATTTCGAAGGATCCCTAAAGGTCAACTAGTTCCTTTGTCAAAGCCTGTCAGATTTCTCATTTCAGGAAAAAGTGATGGTGAACCAAGCACTTTCCAAGCAGTTGACGAAAGGATACTCATAGAAGCCCCTTCATCGATGATGGTAACAGCCATGACCATTCTGTAAGCTTGTACAATGATTCTGAATGGTACACTAGCTGGTAAAGGGGTTTACCTAGTACATTCTAGTCGAAGAAAACGACTAGGTTGCTTGGTGGTGGGACCGATTAGATGGCTGGATATGACTCGGATGAACTTCCTTCCTGCGATAAAGGAATGGGTGGACTACCCCCAAGTTCATCGGAGTCTATGTTTATGAAAATAATTTCAACGGTGTCGTTCTCTTTCTCTTCAGTGATGGTATCATTCAAAGATGAACACTCTGAAGGCAAGACCAGGTCAACTTCCGTCTCGACCTTTTGAATTTCGTCTGGTATGGATTTAGAGGGTTCATTTTCAATGATAGACACTTCGGCCGACCATAATGATGGGCCAGCCGGATTTTCAACCAGTGGTGGACTTGGCAAGAGTTTTTTATATCCAGGAGGGAGCCGTAGTGGTGAAGTAGGACGGTCATCCAAAACTCTTTTAGCTTCGTCAAGGAAGGGACAACGGTGGACGACGTGATTGCCTTCACACATTTTACAAGGAAATCTGGGGTTCCTTTTCTGTCCAGGTGCTTCACTTTCACTAGTTGATGGTGTGCATTCAACATGATCATCAGAGGTTGATGCCACTGGATTGTGCAAACGAGGAGACTAGTCCCTTAAGATTTGAGGGATGCAGGGACAATCTCGGTGATAGTGGTCTCCATTGCAAATGACACAAGGAGATTTAGGTTTAGACGGTGCGGTGTGAGGATTTTCGTTAGATGACGCTTGGTTGCCCCCTTTCGATTTTGGTTCCTTTTTCTTCTTTTCCTTTTTCTCTTTCTGCTTCTTCTTCTTCTCAGTTACTTGATTTTTAGCTTTATTAGCTTTATCAAGCGAAGAGGAAGGAGGAAGTAGAATTGACTATTTAGGAATTACGAGATTATAAATGACATAGGTATGGAAGAGCCAGACATGCAAACCAATCGTCAACCCTGGAAGTGACAATGTGGCCATATGGGGCACACCAACATCTCCCCAAGAGGAAAAGGGACTAGGATTTACTCCAAGGGGAAATCCTTGGTTGGTAGACTCCATTTTCTCAACCTAAAGACCAACGAGGGAAATTTGGGATGTTATTCCAATTAAAATAAATTTTGGACGCTTTGACACAACTTGTTTTTTCAATTTTAAAGAGTCGAGAGAAAACAAAACATGAATCTAGTCGCCTTCGATTTTTAGTGAGCCTGAAGTGACAAGTGCTCAGAGGACCTTTTCCTTTAAGGAGTCTGAAAAGGAGAAAAATGGACTTCTATGGAGATCTAGGCAGAGGGGATTACCAAACCAATCAGAAAACTGTAGAATACCTTTTACGGTACGGCAGTTAATCTTCCCGAATGTTGTGTTTAGTGCATTGCGATCGATAGGGCGGCGAACACGGCTTCCTAAGGATAAAGGATGCAGCCTATTTTGGTCTCCCAAAATATACTCGAGGGTACATGGGAGCACAAGTCCATACTGGAACTTGCTATCTCAGAGTGGAGGAATCACCCAACCAACAATGAAAACAACAATTACCAGGTTTTACGACGCTGGAATATGTCTCTAGCCTAGACCTCTAGATGTTGCGTTAGGTTCCAAAGCATTGTTAGATTCATTAAATTTATTTTAAGTTTATCTTGCTTAAAAGTTTGCCTTTCAGGTTCACCGCGTGATGTGTATACAATACCTAAAATGCAGTCTAAGATTATAAACAAACGTTTAATCTTCTTTTGGCAATGAAAATCCTAGCTACTAAGGAAAGAAAGTTAAGAATCTTTGAACAAAGAGCACAGAGCACACGCCAAATGCACCGTCCTAAATCAAATCAAGCAGCCTAAATGCAAATGCACATGCATGTATTTGTTTCCAGCCTTCTTAATGTATGTATGATGATAAGAAAGCTAAGTGCAAATCTGAATTATTTTCAAAGCGACAATACTCAACAAATTTATTTTCAAAATGAAGTGAAGGTAAGAGAGACACTTTGCGATTTCAAAATGAAAATTGGTTTTCGACACTTTAAAAAATACTCATTCAAATCATATACAACAGTAACTGTATAATCGACTATCAAGAACAATGGGATTGTCTTCTATGACTGAAAACGACATCTACGACACTTTCAAATCAAGAAACGAAAGTTCGACTATGCTACTTCTTTGCAAAAGAGAACTGAAAATGGTGCACAATACATAAAAACACTTACAATTCTTTGCACTATGGAGGTGGAATAATGTAAGAGAAGCGGGTTTTCACAGAGACACACTGACCACAGACAACAAAACTCCTGAATAGGACTGAAAATAGTGAGGGAAAACCAAAGTCTGAAGGTAAAGTTAACCTTCCCTGACCATCGCACCTGTTACACAGGGAAACCAGTATGCAGTGCACCTACTGCACTCAGGAAGTGCGATGCATACAAACTGCCTTGAAGGCAAGGTGCGATGGTACCAATGCGAGACTTTAAATGAGTTTTTACTCAAAGTTTGCAATTCAGTTCAGGGATCTAGGTCGAGTAAGTGATGTTCAGTATATGTAAATCACAAGGGTCGATCTAAGGAGGTTACTAGAGCCACCACTTAGGGCAATTAGACTGTTTGCAGATCGATTGTTTAATTCATAAAAAAAACCCAGAGATAGACTGAAGTAGCGTTGACCTACTTTTAATTTGTATAACAAATGAAGTTCGAAGGCTAGCTGGCTTGGCTTCAGGCTCCGTCTGTAAGTTTATAAAAGAAACAAAGATAGGCTAACAAATAATCTAGTCACTCCCCAGTGGAGTCGCCATTTTGTTACCGGGAATAGTGTCCACTTGGATGCCTGCTATTCCCACTAAGACTGGTAGCTGTCTTAGAAAAAAACAAGTAAAGTCTACTTTCGTTTTCCTTTATGAAAATAGATAAGAGTGGAACAAAGGAGACCAACCTTAGTCTTGCACTTGATTTCCTTGTTTGATTCCTCTCCTTCCTGATAGAGCTTTGCCATTTCTTCTTCGTCTACCCAGCTTCAAAGAGCACCTGTGGAATCACAGCAACATACTACTATCGAAGAACAAAGATCTATATTCATAAATAACACAGGACCAGATATGTGTTAACTATACAAATGCATATATAAGTAAACATACAAGAATATGGAAGAAAACTTGAATAGCTTTATTAAGATCAAAAGTAGCAAGAGGATTACAACCATATTGTTCTAACCCAGCTTCATCCTCCAACAAGAAAGCCCTTCTTCACCTCAAGTAAAGCTTAGATCACCCAACACTATGAAATTACACTAGAAAACCAACAACACTTCTCTACAAGATACAAGATTCCAGCTTCTGGATCTCTGTGATGAGGGATCCATATATAGATGATTGTAGGGAGGTGAGTCATCTTTTGGGGTCCTGATTAGTGCCCTCTCTCTGATAGTTCCTAATTCCACTTAGAGAATGATGATCTCTTACTCATCCCTAGTCGAAAACAGAGAGGCAAGTGTTAGAGGGGAAGCTTCTGGAGGATTCCATGATCTTTCACCTCGCAATTTGTCCCTACCATTTGTCCATTCCCGACCATCGCACCATATAGAGGAGCCATTCAGTATGCATCGCACCCTGTACACTGGGAAGGTGATATGCATCGCACTCTCTGCATTGGGTTTTCAGTATGGTCCAATTTTGACCATTTATGAGTAGGTTTTAGTGGAGAACTTCTGGGAGATGATGTAATCAGCTGACCTTGTTCCTTTAGGCAGTGAAGCAACACTTTTAGGGACTTAGGATCCCTCAGTTTATGGACATTTATGATTGGGGTTGAAGTGCCCAAAAATGTCTATAACACTTAGGTCCCTCTTATGTATTTATAATTCTTTTAGCTTAAAATGTTTGATTAGTTGTTGCATTTCAGTAGAGTATATTTCCTCAAAAAGTCTGTGACGGCAGCCTCTATATCATCTCAACCATGGGAGCATGATTAGAGGACTCCACCATCACAACCCAAAAAAATTGTGTGATTTCTTGTTTATGATTTCTTGCGAAAGTCTAATTTGTTATCGTTCTTTACATATGATTTTTTAGCTTAAAATTTAATTCATTTCATAGCGCAAGTTCTTAGCATCATTTAGATAGTTTCCAAATGCAGCTCATCTTTTCCACCATTGATTGTAATATTTTACAAATGAAAAGAAGAATAGGTACATGTGATTTTGCAGGACTGTTGGATCTACAAGCAAGGTATCTTTTCACCACCTCCATCTAGGACTTCTTCGCTCTCTTTTGGTGAATGCCAACAAATGTTCTTGATCTTTGTTTTTAGGTCACCGTGAGCATCCCTCTTAGCACAAAGTTGTTCATCCTGAAGTGTTAGGTTTGGCTAGGGGTGTTGGTCACCTTCCATACATTTCCCACAACATTCATCCATGTTTTCATCACTTTACCCCATCATCCTTACCCTCCAAACCCTCTCAGAAAACTTCATGTAGCATTTCAGGACTTCCTGTAGCAATACAAGAATCTTGTAGCAACTTCCTTTAGCACACCTGTAGTAGCCTAGTTTTCCCATGTTTTGACGTGTAATGTGAATGTACTTAGTATAGGAATAGCTTAACCCCCCAATTTTGACTCCATGATCAAAGGTACCACCTAGGTCATTCCCTCCATTCCTTTTCCCTTACCACGAGAGAAAATAGAATTAGTTCCTTCATCACAGATTTGGAAATTAGGGAATTACTTAATCTGCAAGTGTGAAATAGATAAATGATGCATGAATTCTTGACTTGTGAATTGGTAGAATAATCTTTTGTTTTCAAGTGAATTTGATAGCTACATGGTTGATTGAAATTAGTGTATCTTTCCTTTCTGCAGTTAGCATAATTCTTGTGTTCTCCCATAGATTGATTCAATAGCATTTACAAGTTAGATTTGAAAAAATTTTAATTTTTCTGTGCTAGGACTAGCTTTTGAATCATGCTTTCAATAGTTAATCTCCCCTAGTTCAGTAGAAGAATGGTCTTGGAGCCTTAATGATCAAATGACCTAGTTCAAGGTGGCATGAGTAGAATTCCATCTACTATGTATATAGCTGATCCAAGTGGATGTTTGTGGCCACCCACCTATTCCACTTGGACCCCCACAACTGTCTCTTTCAATTTTTCAGTTTCCATAATTGTAGCACAATTTACTATTTTTAGCAATTTTTCGGGTCCTGAACTTCCGGAGCTGTTTTGAGGCCCTAAATGATGTTTTTTGGGAAATCTGGGAGCAACATGTGTCTATGGATTGATTTTTGTCTTCCCAAAGTTATATTTCTGGGATATATCTTTCTAACAAGCTATTGTACGCATCAAACGGAGATCGGGTTCCAAAGTTACGACCCTGGGAAGTTGATGTACCAACTTACCCAAAACAGGGCCCACAATTTGCATTTCATTTTCTAGCGTTAGGTTTTGGGATGTTAAGGGTTTTCCATTGTTTCTCAACAATAAATAGGCCTTCGAGCCTCATTGTAACACAGTTCAAAGGCATGTAGCCACCACATCTCTTCTCAGAGATAAGCTACCATCGCCCTAGTTAGTTTATTTCCATTTTTGTTTGTAAGCATATTTCAATATTTTACATTAATGACATGAAGTATTATTTCCACTGCATCTCTATATTTATGGTTATCTCATCTCTGTGTTTATGGTTATCTTTGTGATTTGTTGCATTCCTGTTTAAATCCAAATCAGTGGTATCAAAGCAATCTGCTTTTTCTCTATTTTTCTTTGCATGTCCCCAACAAGGTCAGGATATAAGGAGTTAGGGCTTGAACTGGTCGAACCATTGCAAGACTAGCCTCGCAAATATCGATGACCTCCCATGGCGTATGAGAAGAAAGACGAGGGGGCAGGAGATCCAATCAAAATCTTGCTCGAAGAAGCCCTCGAGCATCAAAGGAACGCAATGATGGACAACTTTGCGCAGAGCCTTTAGCGGCTACCCAGAGGCACCGCATTGGCTTCCAACAACTACTCTGGAAATGACACACTGTTTAAGGTACAAGTTAATTTTGAAATCCCCAACTTCGAGGGTCATATAGATGCAAATGCCATAGATAAATGGTTAAATCTGCTAGAGGGTTATTTTTCTTTTCATGAATTTTCAAGTCAGACAAAAATAGTTTTCGCTCTTCTCAAAACAATTGCCCACATCAAGGACTGGTGGGAAACCTACTGCGAGCAGAAGGATGAAAGTATAGGCTCACTATTTTTAGCCGCACCCACTTGGAATTCATTTCAGGATTCCATTAAAGAGAAATATTACCCTGTCAAAAGCTATGAGGACAAATACATAAAGTGGACCATGCTACGGCTGGGAAGGGACCAAGATGTATCAAAGTTCACACATATTTTTCATACCCTTCGCACACAGTTGGGTATCAAATATTCTGAGTTGCATCTGGTACTCAAATACTTTGACTGCCTACATAGATACATCCAGGAAGAGATGGAGTTCCTTAACATCTCCTCTCTCGGCATGGCATTACCGATATGCCGTCAAGATCGAGTAGAAGGTTAAACAAAAGAAGCGAGACTTTGGATCTGCAAATCCGAAGACCAAAGAATAAAGCCAAGGTGGAGTGACCCAAGACAACCCATAGAAGCCACAAGAAAAGAACAAAACCATGAAGTCGAAGAAGGACACAGGAAAGTGGTGTGAGTTCCACAAGAGCCCCACTCACAACACAAGTGAGTGTCGAACCAAGCAGACGCTAGTGGTAGAGTTAAAGGCTTCAGAATCAGATGCATGTTCTGATCCTAAGTCAGAACCCGACAAGGGGAATGGCAAAGGGGAGTAGATCATTGATGCGGAGCCCAGCATCACTGTTGCCACTACCAAGATCCAAAGGAATGAGCCCGAAGACCCAGAGGAGGGCGAACATCTTTTCGACTCATAGATGTGGGTGAAGCGTTCGCCACTACAATTCATTGTCGATAGTGGCAGCCAAAAGAACCTCATTTCAGCAGAGGTCGTGAATCAGTTGGGCCTACTGACTACACCACACCCTCAGCCATACAGTATCAGGTGGCTTAATGAAGGACAACATCTCAAAGTTTGCCAGTAGTGTCACCTTCCCTACAACATCAAGCCCTTCACAGACGAGGTATTGTGTTATGTTACACCTCTCGATGTTTGTGATGTATTATTAGGCCAGCCATACTTGTGGAGGCGACATGCTGTGTAAGAGTCAAGGCCTCGCACTGTCATTATTTCTTTGGATAATTCATTATACAGGATACGAAAGGTAGACCCACCTACCGTCATCTCTTTGATCTCTACTAAGAAGGGTAGCAAGCTCATCTCCTAGTCTAGGAAAATCATTTTCTATCTGGTTTGCTCCCAAAGTAAGGGGAATATTATAGCCACATCCATGACCCCTGCAAAGGGTTCCTTCACACAGCAGCAACAGTAGAAGGATGTGGTCATGACAGAACACAGGAACAACTTCTCCTCACCCACTGGGGTACCACACAAGCTTCAAGTGGGCAACAAATTCTGGTTGCAACTACAGAAAGAAAGCCTTACAAGAGCCCATAAGAAGCTCTGACCATGCCGACATGGTCCTTACACCATTACTAAGGATGTGGGAAATAATGCTTTGAAGCACAGCATTCCTACATTCCTTTGCCTGCACCAAGTGTTCAATGTGTACCACCCTCGACCATGCTTCCCACCATTACTAGACACATCCGAGACTACAGAACAGCTCACTAGGGACCAAGTTCAGCAGATGGAGGAACTCAACGCAATGGGAACCATTGCTTCCTAAGGGGGGAGGAATGATCCAAGTGGATTTTGGTGGCCACCCACCTATCCCACTTGGACCCCAATAACTGTCTCTTTCAATTTTTCAGTTTCCATAATTATAGCACAATTTACTATTTTTAGCAGTTCTTCGGGTCCTGAACTTTTGGAGCCGATTTGAGGCCCTAAATGACATTTTTTGGGAAATCTAGGAGCAACATGGGTCCATGGACCCATATTTATTTTTCCAAAGTTATATTTCTCGGATAGATCTTTCTAACGAGCTATTGTACGTGTCAAACAGAGATCTGATGCCAAAGTTACAACCCCGGGAAGTTGATGTATCAACTTACCCAAAACATGGCCCACAATTTGGCATTTCATCTTGTAGGGTTAGGTTTTGGGATGTTAAGGGTTTTCCATTGTTTCTCAACAATAAATAGGCCTTCGAGCCTCATTGTAACACAATTCAGAGGCATGTAGTTGCCACATCTCTTCTCAGAGATAAGCTACCATCGCCCTAGCTAGTTTATTTCCATTTCTATTTGTAAGCATATTTCAGTGTTTTACATTAATGAAATGAAGTATTATTTCCGTTGCATCTCTGTATTTATGGTTATCCCATCTCTGTGTTTATGGTTATCTCTGTGATTTGTTGCGTTCCTATTTAAATCCGAAAAATAACACTGTCACTGCGAAGTTTGTATGAACCCCGGGTTGATAAATAGAGTTGAGGAGCCTTTGGGAGTTGCATCACTCTTGGTGCAATACCAGGGCTCACCAATTTTTGGCGCCATTTCCAGGGAGGTGTCTAGTTAAATGTTATTTATGATTTATTTTTTTGCATCTGGTTTTTAAAAAATCATAAAAAAGAAGATTTTTTTTTCTTTCATGCCTTACAAGAGTAGAGACACTCTAGGAAAATTCGTTCCAAACACCCCCACACCATCAAACAATCAAACTTCACTGTTCTTCTATGGTTTTCAACTTCCCTCTCTAACTACGAGGGAGATAGAAGACCCCTTAGGTGAACAACTTGAGATATTTGAAGAACCTATTGGGGAAGAAGAAGAACCCATTCTACATACCCACACCATGGTTGAAAATAGGAATGAGGAGGTTTTTCTTATCATAGAAACTAATGGAGATGCTAGCATGAAGAATATAAGCCCTTCCTCTCTTCCTCACTTCCATGGCTTAACCTCTAAGTACCCTGATACTTTTATGTTTGAGTTTGTTGTTGTCTGTAGGACTTATGACTATACCTCTAATGACCAAAAACTAATATTATTCCCATCTATCCTTAAAGATGTTGGTAGTATGATACACGTATTGTCCTTAATGGCAACTCACTCAGATGAAAGATCACAATACAATAGGTTAACAACAAAGAATTACAAATCAATCTACACTGAATGAAGAAAGAGAGGTATACGCAGGTTCATCTTGACCAAGTTGCTTATACACGCAGGTTCACTAACCATAAGTAGCATACACACGTTTTTCATAGAAGGAAAAGCGTGTATTCCTTGGAAAATTAATTTTTTGGTCCGGAGTATTTGGTCCATGGTATTTTGATCCATGGTATTGGTCCAAGGTATCTGGTCTAAGGTATTGACCCTAGGTATTTGGTCCAAGGTATTGGTCCTAAGTGGTTTTCGTCCATGGTATTGAGAAATGTCTAAAACTATAAAAGGAGGAGAAGATCATTAGGCCAAGGTGTGCAAGTATCGAATATCTGATGAAGTGTGAGATCTAGTATGTAGATTATTGGATTATGGTGCTTTGCTTGATCTAAACCAGGGATGAACCTTAGCAGTTGATGGAGGATAAGATCTAATGATGGATTAGGATCTTAAGGCTTGAAATGAATTATCTTTATATGGTTTCATCATGTTTATTCTAGATCTCTATAGTGACGCATGTGTTGTTCTGTAAATATTATGATCTGGGTATAAATGAAGTCTGGAATAGCTGCAAAATTATGAATTAATATTTGCATATGTATACGTTGGTTGGCTTTGAGAAAAGCACGTAGACATGCAGGTTCGACACATGGAATTAGTGTATACCTTATAAAATACGTTTCATTTGTCTCCATTTGCTGTTGTAGAGTTTTGTGTTGTCAAAGTTATTGATTGATTCGGTTGTGGTTGGTTCAGAAAGTGATTGGTTGATGTAGATGTATTTGATGATTGAATTATAGTCATGATGTTGTTGATGGATCCAATCTGAAAATTTATGAAACGTGGTCCTTGGAGGAAGAAAGAAGGTTGTATCCTTCTGTAGGTCGCAACCTACGTACTAATAAACATATCGGCTAGTACAAGAGTTAGGGGGTTATATCTCCCTTCTAGGAGAAGCTGGAGAATGAGAGAAGATTGTAACATTCTATAGGTAGAATCTTGCATACTGGTATAAGTCTGCACTAGTACAAAATTTTAAACATATTTTCTTATTATCAAATGAAGACAGAGACGACAGCAGCAGATGGTTTTCACCCACATTGGGTTTCCACCTTATATCTTGGTGTTCATGTGTGTTGCTTATGTGTGATGCTTTATTCTGCTTTTACTGCACTGTGTAATAAATGTCTGATATACTGGTTAAAGTTCAATGCCTGATAAATTGGGTAAATCAAAAGTTCTCTACATATACACTAGTTGCCTTAAGTACAGTCGTGTATACACACTAGTTCACTTAGCTGAAGTAACGTATACAAATTTGTTTGGAAAATTAAATTATTTATCTAATAATACTGATTCACCCCCCCTCTTAATATTATTTCCAACAATTGGTATTAGAGAAGCTCCTTTAGAAGAAGCTTGAGCACTTGAAGGGAGATCCATCATCATGAGTAATCAAGAAGGCGTGGGATCCATCAGACCACCAATCTTTGATGGGAGCAACTTTGTTTATTGGAAGAAAAGAACCACAACCTATCTATAATCACTTGGAACAGATGTCTGGGAGATTGTGGAAGGAGGATATATATTTTCATCATTAATTCCTGCAAATACGGCAGGTAAAAAGCAATATGAAACCAATGCCAGGGTTGTCAATACATTATTTGGAACTCTGTCACAATCAGAGTTTGTCAAAGTTATGCAGCTCAAATCAGCCAAAGAAATATGGGACAAAATCATTCTAAGCTACGAAGGAGACTCTAAAGTAAAATGTGCTAAACTACAAACTCTCAGAATTCAATATGAAACTCTTAAGATGCACAATGATGAAAGTATAGCTATTTACTTCTTACATATAGATGAGGTTGTTAATTGCATGAAGAATCTAGGCGAAGAGATAAAGTTACCTTAGTTGAGAAATTTTTAAGATCCTTGTATGCTAAATTTGAATCAAAAGTATCTGTCGTAGAAGAAAAACATGATCTACAGACTATCATTATGACACAGCTTCACAGAATCTCAACTTCCTTTGAGATGAGAAAATGAGGCCCATCAGACATGACAGAAGCAACATTTAAAGCTTCAGCAAAATGAAAGAAATAACTCAATGAATCAAGACATATTTCAGAAGAATAAGATGAAGTAAACTTTGTCAAGAAGCTTCAACGGGGTTTCGGAAGATTTAGAGGTAAACTACCTTTCAAATGTTTTTCCTGTAGTAGAGTCGGACATTATGCTGCCAAATTGTCCCATAAAGATAAATATGATAAAGGGAAGGAATCTGCAAAATGGAATAGAAAATAAAGTGTAAATAAAAAGAGTTACTATACTCATGAAGATAGCGATGGTTTATCAAATCGTGATGAAGCTGAAAATAGTAATGAATATAGACTTCTAATGGCTTATGAAGATGATAATTTTTGGGATGCTTTAGAAGAAGATGACCTTCATGAAGAAATCTCTAAACTCAAAATCTATTTATAATAAAAGAATATGATTATAGATACCTTGATATACCAACTTGCTGAGAGAGAAAAACACAATGAAAAACTAGAATGTGAAATTGTTGGTCTAAGAAAGGATCTTGAGAAAACAAAATCTCTCAATCTTAGATTCACTAAAGGGTTAGAAACCTTAAATGAAATTATCAAAGTATAGCATTCTCCTTTGATAAATACAGGTCTTGGATATACTGAAGAAGCATCTCAATCACAGAAGCTGTCAACCTCCACTAAAAGCTATCTTGATGCAGCAAAGAACAATGAATAGTATGACAATCGTTAGCAAAGGCATAAAGCAAATCACCAGGTAAATTAGGCTCAATTTTCTTCAAGGATGAATAGAAGCCACAACCAACCTTAGGTAAATCATACTCAATTTGCTTCAAAGATGAATATCAATAGAAACTACAATCATCAGGTCAATATATTTGATAATCACCGGAACTTCTTTAATGGTCAATGTTTCTCATGTCATAATTTTGGACACAAAGCTGCTCAATGTGTTGCTTACAAAACCATCATGACTAGAGAAGCACAAAATCAAAGGAATGTGACAGGGATCAAGAAAAGTTCCTATAATAACTTTTCTCTTCTTGAAAATGAAATAAAATGTTCAATCTGTAACAACTTTGGCCATGAAGAATCTGAATGCAGGAGTAAATTTCAGCAAATATCTCAAAAGGAGCAAACTCCATTAAATCCCAAAATATGGAGAAAGAAAGAACTGCAAATAGAAAGATGTGGTATAGCCTTGTATGCAGAAGGAAAAGAGAATCAGTGGTACATCGATAGTGGATGCTCAAAACACCTAATAGGTGACAAAGGAAAACTTCACTCCTATAACGCCTTAGAAAAGGAAAAGAATGTCTCATTTGGAAACGACACTCCTGCTATCATAAAAGGTAAAGGCTTTGTTTTCTTGAAAGAAAAGGTTAAAGATGGGAATGTTATGTATGTAGATGTTCTAAAGGATAACCTGTTGAGCATTAGTCAAATGTGTGATCAAGGAAATGAAGTGGTGTTTCGATCAAACAGGTGTGTTGTTCGTGAGCTTGATACAGGAGAAACCGTGATCAAAGGTACAAGAACTCCAAACAACTTATACATACTCAAGGGAGGACAACAAAAATGTTATCTAAGCAAAAATGATGAAAATTGGCTATGGCACAGAAGATTGGGACATCTAAACTTTTCTCAAATAAGAAAAGCATGCAGATTCCAGGCTATTTGTGATCTTCAAGATATCAGCATTCTTGAAAATACAATATGCAAACCATGTCAATTCAGTAAGAAAACCAGATCTTACTTCATTGAAAAAGAAGGGCCAGCTAGTAAGCCTCTTGAACTTGTTCATACTGATTTATGTGGACCATCAAGGAAAAAGTCACCTCGTGGAGAAGAATACTTTATATTATTCATTGATGATTTTTCCAAAATGTGTTGGGTAGGTCTTTTAAAGCATAAAGATGAAGCATTTGAAAAGTTCAAAGCCTTCAAAGCTTTGGTTGAAAATGAATCAGATTGCAAAATCAATTGCCTCAGATCTGATCGAGGAGGGGAATTTACCTCGAATGAATTCTTTGACTTTTTTGAACAACATGGAATAAAAAGGCAGTTCTCCACCACAAGGACTCCTCAGCAAAATGGAGTGGTAGAAAGGATGAAGAGAACTATTCAACAAATGGCTCTAGCTATGCTAGATGAATCTGGAACTCCTGCAACGTTCTGGGGTGAAGCTGCATTCACCACCGTCACTATCCTCAACCAAGCAAATGTTCGGGTAAACAACATTCAAACTCCACATGAACTTTGGTATGGTAAGACTCCTACTGTAAAATACTTTAAAGTTTTTGGAAGCAAATGTTACATCAAAAGACCTAACAAAAAACTTGGTAAGTTTGAACCCAAAGTAGATGAAGGTATTCTTCTTGGCTACTCTTCCCAAAATAAAGGATATAAATGTTATAATAAAAGACTTGGGAAAACTATTGAAAGTATTGATGTTGTGGTTGATGAAGCATGCAAAAATCCAAAACAGATAAAAACCAAAGATTATGACAATGAAGAATATGGGGATTATTTTCCCACATCAAATCACACTGATTCTAAAGAAGAAGCCAATGAAGCACCAAAAGAAGAGATAACAGTAGAAGAAAAGACCCTTTCTAGGTATGTTCAGAAAAATCATCCAAAAACTCAAATTTTAGGGGAAAAAGAGGCAGGTGTAGAGACAAGAAGAACTATTACAAAAACCTCAAGCTATCTGGCATTACTATCCTCCACCGAACCTCAAAATGTAAATGAAGCATGCAAGATGAATGTTGGGTCAAGGCCATGAATGAAGAACTTGAGCAAATTGAAAAGAATAATACTTGGGAATTAGTTCCTAGACCTCATGATAAGAATATCATAGGAACTAAATGGATATTCAAAAAACAAGCTAAATGAAAATGGAGAAGTTATTAAGAACAAGGCCAGACTTGTTTTTAAAGGATATGCTCAACAAGAAGGTATAGATTTTGAAGAAATGTTTACACTTGTCACTAGACTTGAAGCCATAAGGATATTTTTTGCTCTTTCTAGTTTTCAGAAGTTCAAAGTATACCAAATGGATGTAAAATTTTCCTTCCTTAATGGAGACTTAGAAGAAGAAGTCTATATTGAACAACCAGAAGGATTCATTCTTGGAAATGATGCAAAACTTGTATGCAAACTCAGAAAGGCTCTCTATGGCCTAAAATAGGCTCCAAGGGCCTGGTATTACCATCTTGACAAATATCTCCACCAATAGGGTTTTTCAAAGGGGTCAGCAGATAGCAATCTATATACAAAGTTTGACATTGATAAATTGCTAATAATTGTTGTTTATGTTGATGATATCATTTTCGATAGTAATGAAGAATCCATGAGTCAAAATTTTGCTTCAGTAATGCAGCAAGAATTTGAAATTTCCTTGCTTGTTGAGCTTACCTATTTTCTTGGTCTACAAGTTCAACAAAATAAAGATGGTATTTTTATTTCACAAACTAAATATCTCAAACAGATCTTGAAAAAGTATGGCATGGAATATTCTAAACCAGTATGTACCCCAATGGTAACAGGATGCAGTCTCAGCTCAAATGATGAATCAGCAGCAGTACATCAACCAACTTATAGATACATGATTAGCAGTTTGCTTTATATGACAGGTACCAGACCTGACATCATGCATGCAGTAGGAATAGTTGGAAGATTTCAAGAAAATCCAAAGGAATCACACCTTCAGGCAGTCAAAAGGATTTTCAGATATCTTCAAGGAACATAGAACTTTGGTTTATGGTATCCTAGAGATACAGTTCTTACTCTTCATGGATATACAGATGCAGATTGGGCAAGAAGTGTTGATGACAGAAAAAGCACTAGTGGTGGTGCATTCTATATGGGTTCTAGGTTAGTGTCTTGGTTCAGCAAGAAACAAAGTTCAATTTCATTATCTACAGCTGAAGCAAAATATGTGGCTGCTGCATCTTGCTGCATACAACTACTTTGGATGATGTAAACCTCGCAAGACATTCAGATCACATGTACTCCACCCGTCTTCGTTCTATGTGATAATAAAAGTGCCATCAGTATTTCAAAGAATCCAGTCATGCACTCCAAGACCAAGAACATACCCATCAAATATAATTTTCTACGTGAACAAGTGCTTGAACAAAAGGTCAAATTGGAGTATGTTCCCTCCAAAGAACAGGTTGTTGATATATTCACTAAAACACTACCCAAAGAGACATTTGAATATCTCAAACAAAATCTGGGAGTAATTTCTACATCATCCTACTGTTAAATCCTATTTTGCAGAGAAAGGTTGTTATACGTGAGTTTCATGAAGCGTATTTGGGTACATACACGGGTTTCTGTGGGCACAGTCGCGTATATGTTGGTCTGAGGAAAAGCGGTGGTCCAGACTTAGAAAAAAGGGGTCTGATATGGTTCTTTCAATTATCTGCTCTATTCGATGATGGGTACGATCTGTTGATAACATGTGGAAATATATTGGTCCTCATAAAGTTGTTGATAACTTGACGTATATCTAATTGATGATAATGCTTTGATATTTCTTACTGATATATGCAATAATTAGATTTGACAATAAACATCTGGCACAGGTTCAGGGGGAGCATATCCTTATAATAATGCATTGTTGGCATTATCTTAGAAGATCTTGGTACAGATCCACATAATTATTTTGATTCAAGTGACTATTTTGATGATGGAAATATACATGTTGTTGATCCCGATGTTGCTAATGGTGCAAATCATATATGATGTATGATAGTTGTTGATGACTATCATGGTCTTGTTGATGTCCTTATTATAAATGTCATACATATCATTTAATGTAAAGGTCATGAAAAGACCTAATTTGTAACCCCACTATGCATGGGATGGATGACATAATATTTCTTTTTTTTGTCATGTATAAACGGTTGGTATATACCCACTTGGTTGGGAGATGGATGTATGTATGAGTCATTGGTGATAGGATGGTCATTGGTGATGTATGTATAGAGTCATGTTATTTTTTAGAAAATTTTTTTTGTAGACTTTGCTTGTGCTCAGGGGGAGCATGGACTCAATCATGGGAGCTCAATTAGTTCACTTCAGCATATCAGAGAATTCAGCATGTACTCAGGGGGAGCATGACCCTTTTCCCTTGATGTCAAAGGGGGAGAGTGACTTGGTGTTGTTGTTGCCATCAAGTCCAAAGGGGAGATTATTGGCAGTATGATACAGGTATTGTCCTTGATGGCAACTCAGTCAGATGAAAGATCATAGTACATTAGGTTAACAACAAAGAATTACATATCAGTCTACACAGAATGAAGAAAGAGAGGTATATGCAGGTTCACCTTGACCAAGTTGTGTATACACGTAGGTTCACTGACCACAAATAGCGTATACGTACACACGAACTTTCACAGAAGGAAAAGCGCGTATAGGTTGGAAAACTAAGTTTTTGGTCCGAAGTATTTCGTCCATGGTATTTTGATCCATGGTATTGGTCCAAGGTATCTCGTCCGAGGTATTGACCCTAGTTATTTGGTCCAAGGTATTGGTCCTAAGTGGTTTTGGTCCATGATATTGAGAAAGGCCTAAAACTATAAAAGGAGGAGAAGATCATTAGGCCAAGGTGTGCAAGTATCGAATATCTGATGAAGTGTGAGATCTAG
>APFE031479267.1:5417-21214 GCA_000404065.3 Pinus taeda
AGAAAACAAATTCCTCGTCTAATGTGTGAAATGAAAAAGTATCTACCTTCGCAATTTTTCAATAGAAAATAACACTACCTCATACACCAAGTTGAGATTGAAAAGTGTGGACCTATACACACAAGATCAATGTGGATGGTTGAGAGGCACTTGAAATCACTGAAGGATTTGGTCATGTAACAGATCTGGTGAAAATTCCATGTAATAAAGTTAATAAAGGCTAAATAAGACCATAGGTAAGAGACACTTATTCCAAGCTAAATGATTTGATAAATATATCCTAGTGGGCATCACTAGATGCATGTTTTGGCTAAGGAAATTGGAAAAGGTTAAGGCAAAGTCATTAAAAGGAAAAAAGGCATTTTTGGCACATTTATTTATGAAAATAAATGAAATTAAGAGAAAAGGAAGGTAAAAGGTCACATGTTGCATGTGAGGAGGAAATTGAAGTAAAATAATGGAAAATGAAGAAATTAGATGCCTCATTAATAAAAAGGCTTATGAGGATCAGTTGGCAAGTCTTGACAGTGTAATATCTTGGTCAGTGAAAATTTGGAGCTCACCCATTATTCTCTCTCCCTCTCACTCTTGGTCACTTAGATTTTTCTTAGAGCAGTCTAGCTTTGGATCAAGGAAGGAAAATGAAGCAAAGGGAAAGGAAAGGAAAAGAAAGCAAGGATCAAGGAAAAGAAATCAGGACTCAAGAAACTTCAACAGGAATAGTTGCAGGTAACCTTTTGCATGTGTGATTTCCTATCTTGTTTGGACATGCATGGATTTGCATGTTGGTGTATGGTTCTCTTGTTGTCGGTGGCATGGTCTTTCCGAGTTATGATAGTGGTTTTCAGCCTAAACTAACCTTTTTCTGGATGCCATGGTATGTTGGGATGTTTACTTCGGTTTTGGAACTTTGGAATTGCCGGATGGATTTTGAAATCCAGGGTGGAGGTGGTCTCAAGGTTCATTCCCAAATGCCTAGGAATCCCTTGACTGGTTTTGGCAGGATATACAGTAAAACTCGAGGGAGAAGTCTCAGTTTAGGGCCTAGTGATCCAGGTTTGATTGCGGTAAATCTTGAGAGACTTCTCTCAGTTTAGGGCCTAGTGATCCGGTTTGGATTGCAGTAAAGCCTGAGAGACAAGGAGACAAAAAAATCCTCAAGGATAGTGATGGATTCCGGATGGCATTCCAAGTTTGGTTTGGTTGTGAATGGAGCACTAGTTTTCGTGTGATCACGGTTTGGTGAGGGTGGAGGTTTTTTAACCTATGGATTCCCTTGGTTGTCCTTGGATTGGTTGTTCTATGAGATCCCACATTCATGCTTGGAATATTTTGCGGGGGTGACTGGCTGAAAGAGAGATTTGGTTCAGCCATGTCTATGGTCAAGTGGTACGTTGAAGTCCTAAACCTATTTGAATTTGTCTATGATCAATAAAAGCTAATATGTCTTACTTTTAAATTAGTTATATGTGGATTTAATGGTTGTCATATCTCTGATATTTACATGGTTTAATGTTGGTTATAAGCATGGTTAGATGACTCATTTATTTCATGGTTATTTCATGTATTTACTTGTAACTATTAAATTGATGGATGCAAGACCTAATTGATGATGTTGTAGTTCAATGGAGAAGGAGGTGATCCTTCTGGTTATGTTTCATAAGTTGTTTCAATCATTTATAATTTGTATTGTATCCTAGACATGTAGGTTGGATTGATGCCAAGTGTTTGACAGAATGTCAGTCCAGTTGGGGATGCTCAGGCCTAGTCCCGAGGGTGATTTTTTATTGATCAACATGGTTATCATGTTTTTAATGATTTTTGAATGTTATAACATGTTCTGGGCAAAGGCCAAGATTCTAGGCTAGAAAATTGGCTCAAATCTAAGGGTTGTTGGCATAGAACTGAAAATTTTGGTCCATATTCGCTGGTAGGTAGGCCTGTGAGAGAAAATTTGGGTTGTTGGTTGCTCCCTTGCCCATACCATCAGAGAAAATATGGTCTAAGAGTTGCAGAATAGCAATGGGACCCAGGGACAGGTTGTCTGAATGGCTGACTTGTCTCCTGAGGTTTCTGTTGATGATGTTGAATGACTATATGTGATGTTCCGTGAGTCCACTTTCTTAAGGTGACATATGAGGTCAAATCTAATTGTAGTAGCATCTCTCCTCATGTTTACCCCAGTTGGCATGGTTATTTTGGGTAGACCTGGGAGGGGGTGTTAGAGATTGGTATTAGAGCGGGTTACACTCTCTTCGGGTCATATGTCGTGCTACAGATAGGGTGAATGTGTTGGTCATGCATGCATGTCAGTTGCATGTGTGTCTCTTACACTTGCGTTCCATTTGCTTGTTGCACTATTGGTCATGGTTGTAGTAAGGTTGTCATGAGGAACTGGATGTTGATTTTATGGATTGCATCGTCAGGAGTATATTACTGGTTACGTGAGTATATGCATCTTGATTACATCCTTGTATGTTGGGTTTCATTCTTGGTTATTTTGATTTCATGCATTAGTCTTGTAGTTCTATTACAAGAATTGATCACATATGCTCAACTACATGCGGTTATGCATAGGTGTAGTTGATTAAGCATTGCTTATGCAGGTTTATAGTTGCATGAGGCAATGTGTACAATGGAGTAATGGTTGTGGTCATGCATGTATGGTCTTGGTTATAGTTATGCATGAATAGTAGGTCAAACATGCCTTGTGAAGTCATGGTATGCAATTTAGGTCATCATGGTGATATTGGTATGTTATGATGCTAATGTGTTGGCTAAGATAGAGCAAGAGATGCAGAGCATCATAATGAGGTTGTAGCATTCGACTTTGGGGTAAGAGAATATCGCAAAACAGGTATTTTATGTTTGGCATGCAGGTATGTAAGTCAATTATTGTTATATGCATTAAGTTTATATTAGGGTTATGTACATGTATTTTGATGTTATCGTTACAATCATGGTAGATGTTAGTTGATTAGTGTAGTTATATGCACATGTGTCAGATAGTTAAGAATGAGAGTAACATGTAGTTGTATGCATTGTTATTGTTGTTTTATATTAAATAACCTAATGATTATGTTATATGTTGCTGATGAGTATGTTATAAGTTAACTTGTTGTTTTTATATGACAGTTAACTTGATGATAAGGTTATGTGTTGTTGATGAGAATGATAGTTAGCTTGATGATTAGGGTTATATCATTTATACCTTGATGTTATATGTATCGTGCTAAATTAGATTGGCTTATGTATATGGTTATGGTTACGATATTCAAGTATGAGCTGACATATTTGTGATATGGTGTTGTACTAATCTAGATTGACTTTGTATATGTGTGAACGATAATTGTGTATGAGTTATGATGTAAACATGCTAGCTAGTGACTATTTTGGATATCATGATCTTATTTATGTTTGATTTGATATGTTGTGAAGTTATATCATGCTAACTATATTTATTGTGTAGACAAGATAGCCTCCCCTGAGACATAGTAAGCTACGAGTTTGCTTATGTTGTATATTTAGTGCTTGTCTGTTTGATTATGTCGTATAGTTTATTTATTTAACATGGTATGTTGCAAGTTGGTTCAATGTTTGATGAATTTCATAATAGAGTATGTGCTCAAATGATATTGTTTTAGGATGATATAGCTAACATGTACTTGAGTATGATAGGTTATAGTTGTAGCATTATGTATTATGACATGATTGTTAGTCCTGGTAAAGGTTCAGTTTCGAATTGATAGATATGATTGTCTTGATATGTGGAACATGTGGTTGACATGTGTGAGAAGTTGTAGGAAACATGCTCGGTATTAGCGTGACAAGGTAATAGTTGATGTGTTTATATAACTAGCAATTGGGTGATGTGACAACGCATAGTAAGCCTCGATTACAAGAAGGAAAAATGTAAAAGAAAGGAATTGGGCAAAAATTTCTTTGGCTAGCTTTGGAAACCCTAATTCCAAACAAATGAGTGCTTTGCATACAGGCAGTCTTCTTGAGCTTGATTTTGTTGACATTATGTGGATATGTGCTAGATTCATGAACATGTACTTGGAAGGTATATTAGTTAGTCTCTAGTTATAGGTGGATCTATCAAGATAATTGGAGTCCCTTGAGAGATGGTGTGGATGTGTTTAGTTGCAAGGCAGAAATATTGGCATGAAAAGATAAGGTAATTGATGTATTGCTATGTTTATGTATGCACTGACATTATGTGATTATGGCAGTATAATGCAGGGATTTGCATGGAAAGAGGGATTTCCATGAATCTTAAATAAGGCTCAGGTTGAGCTTTCCTTTGGAAGCACTGGGAACCATGGGTATTGAGTGATGGTATCTATTGTTAGTTTTGTGCTTTTGGTATTTTGTGATTGTTGCACTTGATTTGTGATTTTTATTGTGTTTGGTGCATATCTATGCCACTTTATTGCAATGTCGTATTATTGTTATGGTTTTCATGATCTTCTTCTTGTTTGTTTCTTGGGTTGCCTTTTATGTGTTGAGTCTTGGAAATTGGTTGGGAAAGAGGAAAGTTAGTGGATCTTGGGGAGAGTCGTATGGTACTCAATAGGTAAGGTAAGACTCAGATGAAGCTTTGTCATGAGTAAGCACAGTGGAAGGTAAGACTCAGATGAAGCTATGCCATGAGTAAGCACAGTGGAAGGTAAGACTATGACAGTCGGTTGGATTGGTTGGTCCATAGTGGTAAATGGATAGTGGCAGTACAAACATGTGAAAGGTAGCTAGAAAAGGTAAATTAAATGGATTTGAGGAGTTGGATGCCTTGGCTATGTTGGCAATGATTGTTCTCAATGTTGTACACAGATAAAGTAAGTTCTCTTAACCTAGACCTTATTTTATCTAGTAATTATGTCATCATCATGATTATGCTGAAGTTTATATATCTATGTATGTATGTATGTATATATGTATGTATGTCGTTGTCTGACAGGATGATGATTGTTTTATGCTAATTATTATATATGTGTGTATATATGTTGTCACTGCCTGATAGGGTTGTCAGGGATCGTTCTTATGGAGGAATGATTTCTTATGCAGGTGAATAGCATGAAGAGATGCCTGGTTCACGAGGAATCAAGTGGGAAGAGTAGTCACAACAAATATACGAGGTTTGTATCATGTGGATATGAATTGATATTGTATACTTGTGCCTATGTTTATGACAAGTAATGTGGAAGGATACATCAGCAAAATGAAAGCAGTGTGGTCTGTGACATGCTAGGACAAGTATAGATAAGACATTGGGAGCAAGGTTTCTTGGTAGAGACAGTGTGCTTTTGGATGTGAGGCACTAATTTTGTGCATATGTTGTATATGTTTTACATGTTTCATCTATGATGTTGTACGCATGCGGTGTTGTGTATACATAGTGTGTGTACATGTTGTTTATGCAATGTTATGTATAGGATGGTACAAATAGTGTTGTGCGAATATTGCATATGCAGTGTTGGGTATAGATTATGCTATGTACATGATGGATACACAGTGTTGTGTGCATATGGTGTTGTGCACATGTTGGATATATAGTGTTGTGTACAGATGATGCTATGTACATGTTGGATATGGAGTGTTATGTAAATATGTTGTTCTATGCATGTTGCACATGTGGCGCTATGTACATATGGTGTTGTGTGCGATTGTACAAGTGGTGTTGTGTGCATGTGGTGATGTGTACATGTTGTACAAGTGGCACTATGTGTAGATAGTGTTGTGTACATATCGTGCATGTGGCACTGTGTACATACAATGTTGCGTACTTGTCGTGCGTGTGGTATTGTGTACATGTTGTATAGTGGTGCAATGTACATGTTGTACAATGGTGTAGTGTACACGTGGAGTTGTGTAGGTGGTGTTATGTACATGTGATGTTGTGCACACGTTGTGCAGGTGGTCGCAGTGTATATGTGGTACATAGTGTACTAGTGTAGATGCATGTATTGCATGGTGTTGTATGACATGTGTAGTTGTATGTGTGTGATGCACATTATGTGTATGTGCACATGGTTGAGGAGAAGGCACTAGGTGTTTGTCTAGTGTGGCAAATGATCTGGAGTACGTACGAAATAAAGACAACAGTAAAATCTAAGGATTGATTAAAGGATAAGTATCAATAATTTATTTCAGTTTTAGTATACACGTGATTTATGATTATGGTATATGATGATTATATGTGATCTATAATTCTTGTTTATGATGCTTACATGTGATTTATGATGTTGATCTATGTGTTATCAACTGGATTGAACCTCGGGCTGAAGGAACGCAATGCCAGGGTAACCACAAACCACGCTTAGCCAAGTAACTAGCCCTACTAGGTTGGAGAGGGATCTCTCCATAAGGATCTCAGCCAAGATGATTGGATAAGGTAAAGGATATTAGGCTAGGTATAGTAGCATGAAGATTTGACTAGATTTTGAAAGGGTTTTGCCGGATTAGGAGGAGCTGGACAGTTTAGGGCTAGGGAATTAGTTCATAATTGCAGGGTGTTCAAGGCGCAAGATAGGCATAAGGTTTATCACTCTAGGGCTTGATGGGTGAGATGTTTAAGACTAATGAGAAGCTAAGAAGAGCATGTGAGGATCCTTCTTAGACTGCAGAAAACATGAAATGGTGAATGTTTTCCCAAAGCGGAGCACTGATGTAATGAATTTTGTCTATCAAACTTGAAAGCATTCACTTAGACGAAATTAAATGATTAACGAAGTATACAAAACAAATTAACATATGATCACAAAATAAGAAACTGTACTAAAACTCCATACCACATGGATCCCATAAAAATAGCTGCAATTCTTATTAATCTCCTGCTAAACTGCTACAAAATGATGTACAATCAAGGTCTGAGCATCCAGCTGAGTCCAACCCTTTACAATGAGAAAGAAGAAGAAGATATAGATATTAATTCAAACTCCTCCCATCCTCAGGGGTCGAATCCCTAAGATGAGGAGCTAATCTAACTAATACTGAAAATGAAATAGGAATATAGGCATCTCAACAACTTGCCTCTAAAAGTGAAAAACCGATTCATTTGAGCTCAAATTGACTTCTAATGTAATGAATATACCCTCTATTACTATGTATCTATCATAGTTACATGCAAATTCATCATTTACAAAGTTAAATCATCCTCCATGAGAGAAAATAGATGAATACAGTCAAAAAATGGAAAACTAGCAATCATGTGCAAAAACTGCCCTATGCGCAGTGCCACTGGCCCAACGCGCAGCGCCACTTTTAGGTTCCCTTTGGAGGCCTTCCTAACATCCAAATTGAGCTCTTGATAGCTCATTGGAAAGGTATTCGAGCCTAATTTCCAAAACACCTAGAATTTCTACATTTGAAGCTCATTTGACCCCTCAAAACTTGATTCTCCTGAGATTGCTTCTATGTGTCCAAAAAGTGGCAGAAAGGTCATTTTTAGGGTGTTTTTTGACCTTTTGGTGGACCAGTTCTACCCCGAAAACTTATAAAATCCATAGCGTGCATGTCCTCATTACTCTAAATCCAAAAATGTAAACCATTTGTGCATTGGGTGCCCCTAGGAAAAGTTTTCTTGTGTGTAAAATTTCAAAATTTGTAAGTGACAAAAATTCTTCCAAACTTGCCCAAAATTGGTGATAAGCACCATCATCAAGTTTCTTGATGAGCCAAGGAAGCTTCAGCAAGAAATCTAAGCCTATCCTCCTCCTTTTTACCTTTCAAAGCCCGCCTTAGCTTAGCTTTCATCTTTTTGACCCTCATGTTGCAAATTTTGTTTCGGATCCTGTAATGGTAGGCCATGTGCCTGATTATCTAATTGTCTCTATTGGCCTTCTGCAATAGCTTCTCAAGGTGCAAATTGACTCTCTCAAGCTGGGTCTCTCTATCATCTTCAATCTCCTTCTCAATAGGAGTCAAAGTGACTTGTGCCTCTTTGTCACTTTGTCGTTTTACCTTGAGCAATTCCCACTGCATGAGGACTTGTTTGTCGCTCAACTGCTTGTTTTCTTGTTCCAGATATGTGATGACATACCTGGCCCTCTCAAAATTGTCAATCAAAGCTTGTACTTGAGCCTCCTTTTATTGTATGATGATGTCCTTTATTGTGTCTTCATCCTGAGCCTCCAAGTCAATTATTTCCACTCCATGATGAGTATAACGCTGCTCGAGCTCATCATGATCTGTCAAGTCAAAGTCTCTTTCCTCCTCATCATCAAAACTCTCCTCCAGCATCTTTTCCTTCCCTTTGTGCAGTCGTTGCACCTATACCTGTTGTGATGATGAAGAAGGAAAAGCCCCTTCCACATCCTGTGGAGCTAGTATTTGCCTATGTGTTGATGAAGAAGGCAAGGTCCCTTCCCCATATCGTGGAGAAAACACTTGCCTATCAGTTGTAAACAATCTCCTTATGCCCCTCTAATATGTCATGAAGGTTCTGGGCAACTCTGTAGCTCTAGTCTCTTTGGCCTCCTCATCTGTTCTCACCTAAGCACTGTTAGAAGGTCCCCCTGCTTCTTGAGACATTGGTGGAGGAATTTGAGGACCCCTGAAGATGTTATGAGCAATAAATGTCACCCAAGAGATGTTGAGGAGACTGAGATGATGAAGCACAATCATCTTGATCAGGGAATAATGATAGAGACTACTCATCTCCTGAGGGTATGGCTTCTTCTGGACAAAATGAGCCATCTTCTCAATATTCTTGAACAAGATAAGGGAGGTTTAACATCCTTAGCCTAGTAAAATGCATGAGGAGCCTAATGTGATAGGTGTGCAGCCTAGAAAATATGCCCTCACAAGTGAAATATTTCATGACGATTTTCATCATGGGGACATACTTGCCTTCAAGAAATCTGTAAGGAAAAATTCTCTTCACCTCATTTCTGTATTGGGGTTTGACATAAGGCTCATAATAGTGTTCATCCAGGTTCTAGGCCTTGTACCACTTTTCCCCCACATTTGGAATCCTGGTTGCATCTGAAATGATGGACGGTGAGACTATGAATGTTACCCCAGCGAGAGTCACCTTGTTGTCCTGAAGATGAGCTACAAAAAGTCTAGTGAGCTCAGGGTGGTGTTGAACTCTCTCTACCTGCTCACAAAACTCATAGCAGCCAAGATATCTGAAACATGTGACAGCCAACTGAGAGGCTTGTAATTCTCTAAGGTTTGATGGCTCTTCTCTAATAATTCTACCTCCCTTGTGTGGTTTTCTCTAATTCCTAGCTCTATCTGCTGACGTGTCACTGCCTATGTTTTCCTCCTCATAGTCTCGGTCCTCTTTGTCCATGTTTGCAAGGCTTGAGGTTGTATGAGGGGAATGAGTGAAAGTGTTTTAGGAGTGAGTGGATGGGAGACGAGCTTATGGGCTAGAAAATGAATGAGGGAGTAGGAATGATAAAAATGAGAGGGAGGGCTTGTTTTGTTTGAAATATTATCCTTGGGGAAGAGGGATAAAGGGATAAAGGGACAGGGAAAAAAGGGATAGGGAAAAAGTTTAGGTTTGTATTGATAGGTGATAGGAGGAATAATGGGGGTTATATTGTTTTAGGCATAACTAGGGGCAAATTTAGGGTGTCATATTTACCATGGGGGATGATGTTTAAAAGTTTGAAATGCAAACCAAAATTGTAGTGAGGGAGGTCAACTTACTTGAAATGAAGGTAATAGAGAGCAATTTTTAAGTTTCTTGAAGTTTTGAGGGCTTTTTGGCCCTTCTGCTCAATGAGCAGAGCTGGTGCACAGATGCGCAGTGCCACCCTAGAAGTGCAGCGCAATGTAAATTTACACAGGGAAATTTTCCAGATGCACAATGTCGGGCCTCAACGCGCAGTGCCAACCCTGCTTGCCTAAAACACGCAGTGCCACTCCACCACTACTCTAGACGCACAGCGCCACTCTCCAGAAGCACAATGCCAACTCTCCTTCACCCAAAACTTGCTCAACATTTCCTCTTTTCCTCACTTTTTGACTTCTTGCTTGCCAAATGAGAATGATGAACTTGAAAATGAAATGTGAGGTCTTATATAGGAGTAGATTTTGATTTTTCACTTGAAAAACCCACTTTCTAATGTTTCTTGACCTTCTTCAAACTTTGTTTTTAATGCCTTTTCTTATTTGTTTCTTTTCAGGTGGAAAATGCTCAACTTGAACTGATTTTTGCAGTGTTTCTTTGTCTTGTAGCAAGGAGAGATGCTTTGGTGTAGTTGGGATCATTTATTACATAAAGTGACTTAAAATTACATAAGGAATACAAATTAACTCAAAATACTATGTTTTCACCTCAAAAACATGTTTTTGAGGTGAAAATTACATTAGGTTAAAAGATAATGATATAGTGACTATGACCTACAAGCCATCATGCTTGACTTATTTATCATCCTCATACCCTTCCTGCCCTTTATTTACATACAAAATCAGGCCCTTGACCTTGGAAATGAAACCCTAAGACCTAATGAAAACATGCCCTATGACCTAATAAAACATGCCCTATGACCTAATGAAAGCATGATTGCAAATTGACTATGAACCCATAACTGAAGACAACATGAAGAAGGGTTAGCAAGTATACTCTATGAGGGAAAAATTAGGTTTTCTGAAGAGAAGACAACCATCATGGATCAGTTGGACATGACCTAATGAAACGATGTAAAATTTCAGTATGGGACCCCTAAAATGAAAATGCAAAGAGAAAATTTTGATCTCTGATGGAAGTATGCAGATATTGACACTAACTGTTATGAAACCAGCTCAAGAAAAGATAGAAAAGATAGATCAACACCTTAGAATTCAGCCTCTTCGAGGGGGCAACCTCCTTTACATTACATAAATGAACAATTCTTGGATGATACAAATGAAAAGACCTTCCTTTCTATATATTGTGAGTCTAAGGGGTCATTATATAATCAGAGCCTACATACAATAATAATGTAAGGGCAGAATAATAATAATAGTGGGCTTCTATGGGGCACAATAGTAACAATATGGGCACTACATGGGTACATCAATATAATAAGGGGTTGTACTAATAATAATAAGGGGTTACACTAGTAGTATAGGGGCCTAACACTAACACTATGATGGTTGTGTTTTGAGCTAACGAGATGTGATATGTTCATAAATGATGTTTTAATCAAATAGATAGTTTGACTTGTTGTGACAGGAAGCGAACATGATTGCAAGTGTACCTTATTGACGAACTACCAATGAGGTATGATTTGAGGTTATTTCAATTTATTTGAATCTAATGGAAATTATGTGCTTGGAATATGAATGCATGAACATGCCTGTTGGGTGGTTGAAATCGACTGTAAGAATTGATAGAAATGGTGAAAGAAATTGGAACATTCAGCAATATGTTGGTAGAGTACTTTAGGAGCAAGGTCATTGTGGGACACTGGTACCCAATAGTGTCCATTGGTTTCCATGAGCATGCTATAACCAATATGATGGTTTTGAGGTAGGTATATGCCTTGGTTTTGTATCTTTCAATGTGAGCAAGCCTTGCCAAGGGATGGATCGCTCGGGATAGGGGATGTCGGGGAACTTGGAAGGTGAGTGACTGCACGGAAGTGGGTGACCAGATTTCACGAGGGACTGTGTACCAGAGAAGGGAAGGTCATGGATATATTTATTTTGGTCATTAGCATTTCCAGATGGAATTAGATGCACATTGGGAGTGCGCCCTAGAATAATGAGTCTGTAGTTGTTCATTGAGAGGAAAAGTGGTGTAGGATTATAGCATTGGATATTGGATGCAGCTTTGATGTTGGTAGTGGATTTTGGACTTCCTGAGTTGGAGGTGAATCCTGGTATTATTTTGAGGGTGGAGTTGTGATCCTCTGGACACCCTTGCTAATTGATATGGGCATTGTATCCTTTTATTTGATGTTTAGCAAATGTGCATATGTGGTTATTATAAATATTGTAATGAGTCGTGTTATAAAGCTCCAGTATGCGGTATGGTTGTTATCTTGTCATTTTGTCATGACGTTTTTATTTTGAGTAGGTTCTTCATTGTAAATATTGCAACAAGCTAAGCTATAAAGCTCCATAGGTAGTATGTTTTCTTTTCAGTGGGTTTGTTGAGGTCATGGTGTGCTTTAACATTGAGGATGGTGTTCCCCAAGGGGAAGGGTTCTATAACTACCCTGGTGAAAATTCCATGTAATAAAGTTAATAAAGGAAAAATAAGACCATGAGTAAGGGACACTTATTCCAAGCTGAATGATTGGGAAAATATATCCTAGTTGGCATCACTGGATGTGTGTTTTGGCTAAGGAAATTGGCAAAGGCTAAGGAAAAGGCATTAAAAGGAAAAAAGGCATTTTTGGCACATTTATTTATGAAAATAAGAGAAATTAAGAGAAAAGGAAGGTAAAAGGTCACAGGTTGCATGTGATGAGGAAATTGAAGGAAAATAGTGGAAAATGAAGAAATTAGAGGCCTCATTAATAAAAATGCTTTTGAGGATCAATTGGTAGGTCTTGACAGTGTAAGCTCTTGGCCAGTGAAAGTTTGGAGCTCTCTCATTATTCTCTCTCTCTCACTCTTGGTCACTTAGAGTTTTCTTGGAGCACTCTAGCTTTGGATCAAGGAAGGAAAAGAAATCAAAGGGAAAGGAAAGAAAGAGCAAGGAAAGGAAAGGAAAATCAAGCAAGGATCAAGGAAAGGAAAGCAAGACTCAAGCAGCTTCAACAAGAATAGTTGTAGGTAACCTTTTGCATGTGTGATTTCCTAGCTAGTTTGGACATGCATGGCTTTGCATGTTGGTGCATAGTTCTCTTGCTATCAATGGCATGCTCTTGTCTGGTTATGATAGTGGTTTTCATCCTAGCCTATCCTTTTTCTGGATGTTATGGTATGTTGGGATGTTTACTTCGGTTTTGGAACTTTGGAATTGCTGGATGGATTTTGGAATCTGGGGTGAAAGTGGTCTCAAGGTTCATTCCAAAAGGCCTAGGAATCCCTTGATCCGTTTTGGCATGATACACAGTAAAGCCTGAGCGAGAAGTCTCAGTTTAGGGCCTAGTGATCTGGGTTTGGATTGTGGTAAAGTCTGAGAGACTCGTCTCGATTTAAGGTCTAGTGATCTAGTTTGGATTACGGTAAAGCCTTAGAGATAAGGAGACAGAAAATTTCTCAAGGATAGTGATGGATTTCAGATGGTAGTCCAAGTTTGGTTCGGTTGTTATCGAAGCATCGGTTTTGGTGTGATCACGGTTTGGTGAGGGTGGAGGTGGTTTAACCTCTAGATTTCCTTGGTTGTTCTTGGATTAGTTGTTCTATGAGATCCCACATTCATGCTTGGAATATGGCACGGGGGTGACGGGTTAAAAGAGAGATTTGGTTCAGCCATGTCCATGGTCGGGTGGTACATGGAAGTCTCGAACCTGGTCGAATTTGCCCATGATTAATAAATTTTGAACTGATTTATATGTGGATTTAATGGTTGTCATATCTCTAATATTTACATGGTTTAATGTTGGTTATAAGCATGGTTAGATGATTTGTTTATGTCATGGTTATTTCATGTATTTATTGTAACTGTTAAATGGATGGATGTAAGACCTAATTGATGATTCTGTAGTTCAATAGGGAAGGAGGTGATCCTTTTGGTTATGTTTCATAAGTTGTTTTAGTCATTTATGCTCTATTTTGTATCTTAGACATGTAGGTTGCATTGATGCAAAGTGTTTGACAGAATGCCAGTCACAATTGGGGATGCTCATACCTAGTCCTGAGGGTGATATTTTATTGATCAACATGGTTATCATGTTTTTAATGATTTCTAAAAGTTACAACAAGTTCGGGGCAAAGGGTGGGATTCTGGGCTAAACAAGTGGCTCAAATCTGAGGGTCATTGGCACAGAACTGGCAATTCTAGTACATAGTCACTGGCAGGCATGCCTGTGAGAGTGATTTTGGGTTGATGGTCGCTCCCTTTCCCATAGCATGAGAGTGACTATCGCCTAAGAGCTTCAAAATAGTAGTGGGACCCAGGGACAGGTTGTCTGAGTGGTTGACTTATCTCTAGAGGCTTCTGTTGATGATGTTGGATGACTATATGTGATGTTTCATCGATTTCACTTCCTTAAGGTGAAATAGGAGGTCGAATCCGATTGTAGTAGCATCTCTCCTCATGTTTACCCTGTTTGGCATGGTTACTTTGGGTAGACCTGGGGGGGGGGTGTTACAGGTTAGACAAATATCACCTATTGGGGAAAGGTAGAATGAGAAAAGTGAGATGTAAGTAGATAGTGAGTATTTATAGCAAATTTCACATATTTGTTTTTTTGTATATTGTACTTATATAATTTTTAGTCTTCCTACATAATCCATTATTATGAAGGTATAACATTGTAACTAATTTTATATATGTGAATTGTTTTATTTTAATACAGTTGGTCGAGAGTGGGATGCAATACATTTGTACATTGCAAACAATAAAGAATTTATTAAGCTATGGATTGAACAATGCAAACAAGCTAATAATTGTAGGTTATCATGGTATGGTGTGTCTTCGTTAGTTAAATAATCTAAATGTAATGGAGATACCAATCTTACACAAAGGGAAATTGATTTAGCATATGGTTTAAAATATTATCAGACAACCATATTCACCCATACTAAGTTTTTTTACAATTATATTGATGCATGAGGTGTGTTTTTTTCTTAATTTTCAAATTTTGCAAGTATAAATGTGCATGCTTATCAATTGACAACACATTTTTTATGTGTTTGATGTATTGCAGTTGAAACACAACAACAAAATGTGGTGCAAAGGCCACAAATTTCACATAAAAAGTTTGGATGAAAAGATGAAAACTTTTGATAGTGGGAAAACTTCAGTATTTCAAGTTATCAATGTTTCCTCTAGAGGTGACAAACATCTAAAACTTGCTGAGAATCAATACTATGGGTATTTTCATGATATGCTTGAATGTGATCTGAATCCTTCAAAATATTTTTGTTCAATGTCAAATTGTTTAAGCTACGAATCCTTGACCATGACCATGATAGAACTATTATTGAGCATGCTAACAAATTTGCCATGGTTGATACAAGGAATCTTGAGTCAGGAACAAAGTGATGTGTTCTTCCTGTAGGTTTTAACCCCATATAGAAATTACCTGCATACGAATTCTAAATCACAGGAAAAATAAAAATGCGAGAACATAACACATAAAACACATATACACAGAGATTTCCCACTGGTTCTCAAAACCGAGACTACCAGCTTGATTTTTCATTATTTTCCTTTCAATGTTACAATACATATTTATACATATTGAAGCATCCAATACCATGGACCGAAAAACCATCACGTCCAATACCATGGACCGAAAACCATCGCGTCCAAAAAACAAGTGCGAAAATCATGCACAAAACCATAGGTGGGTCCGCCCAACCTAACATAGGGTCCAAAACCAAAATTTTCCGGGGCGCTGTCCCGGACCCCATAAAGTGGGGTTACGGGTACCCCTCAAACCCCCTGTTAACTATGTGGAAAGAATATAACACAACCCAACAATCTCCCACTTGTTGTTTTCTTTCCACAGGGGGCCACAGGAGAGCTTAGTCATTTTGCCGGCCCTGAAACACCCATTGTTTCTCTAGACCAAGAGAACTTCTCAAAGCTAATAGATTTTGTTAATGCATCTGCAGTATTCTTCAAAGTGTCCACCTTTACCAGCAACACCTTTTTGTCTTCTATCATATCCCTCACAAAGTGATACTGAACATTAATGTTCTTTGTCTTTGAATGATAAGCAGGGTTCTTTGCCAAG